>JABCKB010000350.1:0-86841 GCA_013184455.1 Fusarium continuum
TTATAGCCTAGTTAGTAGCTTTTTTAGTATTATAGTAGGTGCCTTAGGTGCCTTTTTTCTAGTAGGCATTGCGATCTTTAGGTTATATAGGGTTATCCCTGCTTATAGATGCGTTAAGTATTTATAGGGGTTAGGCTAATTAAATATATAAATTATTATATAGGGAATTACTAATAAAATTCTTTTTAATTAAGATAAAGTCACCTACTTATTATATGCTAAGTATCTAGTATGAGTGGGGCTTCCGCCGCCCCATAAGTCTTACGGGCTTTAAGGAGATACGAACGGGATATACAGAGCCAGTCACTTGGATCAATCCATCCGACCGACTTCATTTCCACTCTCGCTTTGATTTCTTCAACACAGGCAACTTCATAGCTTGAAACCCTGACAGCCGTTCTCGTATCGATTGCGAACGAGCTTACGGATAATCGACACGGATCTATGGCTTCTTCAGGGCTCTCTGCTCTAATTACACCACCGTATCACAACATCAGTCGAAAGAAAGACAGGCTGGTCAGACGGGCGCACCGAAACGTCGACGACACAGATTTGAATTAAAATCGCATGGGAACGCCTCCCCCACGACTGCATCTCCCACTACGGTAGATCCAGCTAGCCTTTCGAGGTTCCAGACTCTCTGAGCGCTATCAACACTGACGCCAGCGCCAGCGCCAGCGTCTGACTGGCCTTATCGTACGGTAAGCTTCTTTCTGTCGACGTTACTGTATGGGCTTTGCGGGACTATGTCAGTCAGCCAGCAATTGCTAATCAGAGCACTGCTGGTTCATTCGGACCTCTCATTCCTTTCCCCATGCTCTCATCAGCCACTACTGATCCGATAGCCGTGATCTGTCATGCATTTTTCTCTCTCTCGCGCCTATCATGCCCTTTCTGGACTTCGACCTGGCCCTGGCCCTGCATCGTCATCTTTCCCTAAAGCCCCTTGATGGTGGGTCAGCTTCAAAAGCTTGTCCTGACCAACCTTACACGCTCGTCTCACTCCCTAGTGTTTAGAAGCACGCCATGCCATCTCCTTGACGCCTTCACACCCTCCTTCTTTGCCGTCCTCCGTGCTTCTCCACACAGCCGGCCATGCTGTCGCCGAGTTATCCACCACCGACTTTGCGCCTCCAAGACTTTGGTTCCCTTTTCTGACTTGCCTTTGCAACCTTATCTTGCTCTTGGCCCCTCCCTGTCTTCCCGTCTTGTCCGAGGACACGGTTCATCAAACCCTGCTCACCTGTTTCTGACCTCTTGAACAGCTTTCTGATCTTTAACACAACAATACATACTCGCTTCCTGCAGTAGATACTTGGTTTCACCAACTCGACGACAAACGCAGCGAGCCGCAACTCTTACAGAATTCTTGATAGGTATGTTTGTCTCCGTCTCAGATCTTGTGTTTTTATCTGGCTCTGGTACTCGGTGCTTCCGGCGCAATACCTCCTAGGTGAGGCGGTTTGGTGCATGGATCAGTGTCCTGGATGCACTCGTGGGACCGTTGTGTTCAGTCAACGGAGTCTCTCTGGGGCTCTTGAGAGCCGCAATCAACTCTTGTGCGTGCTTCTCATGACCCTGATCTTAGTCGTAACTTTTTCAGTCTTGGCCCGAGTTGAGCTGAGTTGAGTTGAGTTGAGTTGAGTTGTACAACGAGATTGCTTGGCCCATGTTCCTACTTCGGACCAGTTTATGATACACATCGCCAAGCGGCAGCACTCAATCTAAGGGAAATTTTAGTCGAGTGGATCCTCCACTTAATCGGCTCCGACGGCACTCCCGCCAGGGAGTCGAGCCTCAAACCCCTGGATGTGGGCTTGGGGTGTGTCACTGTACCCGTACGTTGTGCTTTCCTTTACGACCTTGTTTTTAGGGATTATATATGATCACCGGTGTGCAACTTGCAACTTGGATTCTATCCCCTTGCACCTTTTGCTTTCTTACTCTCTTAACAAACACTATTCGAAGATAATTTTTACTCAACCATCATCTGTCGCTTGATGAAAGAACACAGCACTGACAAACCCGCTTAGCGTTGTTGCTATCTCCTCATCAAACCCGACAATACTTCCGGTGGCATCTAACACGTCGCCAGCACCTGATTACTGGATCTCATTCAAGGACCAAACTCTTCATCAGCCCCAACGCTCTCAGGAAGGCCAAGAACGCGAAGGACGAGCCCACTTCTGCAGGTGGATACGTGGACAAAATTCCGCTCAACCCTCAGCCCTTGTGGAGTCACCTTCGCAACTTCGCATTCACACGCCCACACCCTGGCCCGATCTGATCTAGTGGGGCGCCGCGTACAAACCTGAGCTTGGTTCTCACGAGGCCTTCTTTATAAGGACGCTGAGGACCTACCAGGGCACTGGATCCATTTACCCAAAAACTTCTTTGACCTCCCGCCCTCGCGCGGATTATCCCTTAACATCACATCACGTTACACATCTATCATCATGGAAACGTATCACGGCTATGTGCGGACACCCGCCGATGCTATTCGACTATTTGAAGCTTGCCGATTAGGCATCTTGCCCCGTGTGCAACGTCGGCTTTCGGAGAAGGAGAGGCAATCAATCCGGTCTGGTTCGGTTTTTGTTTGGGATGAGCGGGAAGCTGGTATGAGGAGATGGACCGATGGCAAATCATGGAGCGCCAGCCGTGTGTCGGGAAGCTTCCTGACATATCGTGAGATGGAGGGCAAGCGAGGTGGTGGTTTCTCTACCAACCGACGAGGTGGCGGCAAGACTCCTGACTCTGGACGCGGTAGTGACGAGGATCAAGACGATGGAGAGCCTGAGGGATATCGATACAAGGCCGATGGTCTCATGAAGCAATCCTTCAGCATTACCACTTCTACCGGCCAACATCTTCACCTCATTTCATATTATTCTCGCCCTCAGCCTGGCCAACCCGAGCTCCAGCAACCGACAAACGACCCTAGCCTGCGAGGTATCGTCCCCGTCAAGGGCATGTACCCTGAGTCGAGTATGGGAGAGGCCAACACCACCCCAGCTCTTACTCGCGCGCCCATGCAACAACCTCCCTACATGGTCGCTCCTCAGCCTGGCCAGCAGCCATATGCTCCTTATGGCCAACCTGGTTATGGCTGGCCTCCTTCTCCTGTCGCTACTCCTCCATACAGCCATTACGTTGCTCCCTATTCATCCAGCGGACATCAGCCGCTACCACCTCACGCCAGCCACCCGGGTCTTCCTCCCCCGCAATACGCACAGGCACCTATCTACGAGCAGCGTGCTCCTCTTCCTCTGCCCACCAAATCCGCCTACTCACAAACTACTTCTCCCCATTACACACACCCTGTTCTTCCTAGGGCTCACGATTCTCCTCGCGAGCATCATCTCCAGGCAGCTGCTCAAAGCGCCATGGTTGATGCTCGAGTGAATGGTTCTTCTCGCACCCATCAGATAGCACTCCCAAGTCTTGGTGCTGTGACAAACGGCCCTCCTGGATCTTCTCTCGCTGCGATCAGCACTCCTCCTAGCCGAACCATGAGTGTTAGCCCCCCTCGAAGCTCTCACTCTGAAGCTCCCCTTACCACTTCTAATAAAGCCAGCCTCTCGGCGCTCCTACATCCCACTCCTGCTGCCAGCGAGAGTGGAAGTGCCAAGACTGGTAGTGCTGGTAGCAGCCCTAGAACGACTGGTGCCTGCGGCCTGGAGAAGGGTGGCGTCAGCGAGGATGCGAGAGCCCTGAGAATGCTCGACCGCAAGTTTTGCATCTAGAAGGTGGACAAAAGGATTAGGAATCCGTTGGGGCCCATCTGAGGGCTAGCATGTTGGGATTACATCTCGATAGGGGCATTGTGTTTTTTTCATCATATGCATCGTCACGGCGTCTTGATTTTTTACAGGGCAGCGGCCAAGGGGGCTTACTGCGGTCACATTCAGCGTGCTTTTTAACGACAGGGAATGGAAGTGAAATGAATGATTGGGTGTTTCGGACCACACAACGGCCGGCATCATGATTCCGTGGTATTTGTGCCATCATTTGAGAACGATGAAGGATATCGGCCATGTACATATTTACTGAGCAATGCCAGGAGCACATGAACCAAACTTGTCCACTGCCTCACTTGAATATCGTGTCAGTTGCTTTAGTGTGACGCTCTATCCTTGGGTGTGAAGTTGGCTGACGAAGCCTTGAGCGCTAGCACTCCCACTGCCTACGCGTCCGTGTAAGTCAATGGCGGCATAATGTTACCGTGAATTAAATTTACAGTAGAATTGATGTTGATTATTCAAGGATAGCGATGCATTCACGTTGATCCAAGACCTAAGCTCTCGGCGCCGCGTAGTGACTCGGCGAGTCGACAGCAAGGGCCGCGTCATCCTCACGCTGCCGAGATGCCGGACAGGGTGTAGTCAAGCATGAAAGGGAGAGGACTAAAAAAAAACGGCCGCGCAAGAAGCAGAAACTAAAGCAAGAGGGGTATTTGAAATCAGCAGACACCCTTGGTTTATTATTGAAGCCTAGAATTTGTTGTATGTGAGAGGTTGTTGGAGGGGTGGGATGCAGATTGTAGGCGGCAACTTAAAAGCCTGGTGGAGGTATGCAGAAGAAGGGATATCGAACCAATTACAGTCTTCTAATATACTAATTGTGGCAAGGAGCAATATGTTTACAGACCTGTCACTCACCCGGGGTCAATGCATGGCGTTGTTTGCTTATGAAGCTATTCATTGGTGCTTGGTGTAATATGCATGGTTTGGCCTTTGAATGAATCCAAACGCTTGACTATAGAGAGCTTGTTTAGAGCTTTATTATAATAAACTCAATCTCGAATAAGCACTATTTCACCCTGTAAATACGCAGGTCAATCCATCGACGTCTGGAAATAGATACCTATCCAGGATCCTCGTCGCGTGTAAGTCGGATTATAGTTTGCCCGTCCCGCCAGCTTTGGTAGCTGCATGTGCTACGCGCATCAATGGGCAGAATAATCAAGCTCCGCAGCGACCTCATGATTGTCTTTGTCCGCATCAATAGACGACAATGACATATCAATAGTTGCATAATATTGGAATCGCTACTTAATCTGCCTCGACTCAACTCAGATTGGCTTGATGATAACCATGCTGTGGTAATCGATATAACAGCCTAACCCTACTCATCATATCAACTTCGCTCGATCCCTTCTTTAATCACATTTGCGCCGAGCCCATCATGTTTACCTTCTGCCCGCTCCAGGGCGCCCTTTCGGACTCGCCCGCTTCGCAGTCCCTTCTTGAGCTCGATGGAGGAGTCAAGGTGTTGGTTGATCTAGGATGGGACGAGACCTTTGACGTTGAAAAGCTCAAAGAGATAGAGAAGTGCGTCCCACTGCGCAGTCGTTTTTGGCGATGACAATCAAGATGACAGTCAAGATGGCTAACAAGACATGCGCACACAGACAGGTTACAACTCTCTCGCTCATCCTCGTTACACACGCGACGTCTTCGCATCTTGCCGCTTACGCCCACTGCTGCAAGAACATCCCGCAGTTCACGCGCATCCCCGTGTATGCGACACGACCCGTTATCGACCTCGGTCGCACCCTCGTTCAAGATCTCTACACTTCGAGCCCCGCCGCGGCGACGACGATTCCCCAGAGTTCGCTAACAGAGAGCGCATACTCGCTGACTCAGACTGCTACAACTGCGCAGAACCTCCTCCTTCAATCTCCGACCAACGAGGAGATTGCGCGATACTTTTCTTTGATTCAACCGCTCAAATACTCGCAACCCCATCAACCTCTACCGTCGCCCTTCTCGCCACCACTCAATGGCTTGACCATCACAGCGTACAACTCTGGACACACCCTCGGTGGTACGATATGGCACATTCAGCATGGCCTGGAATCGATTGTGTACGCGGTGGACTGGAACCAAGCTCGAGAGAACGTCTTTGCTGGTGCAGCTTGGCTAGGAGGTGCTGGAGGCGGCGGCGCCGAAGTCATCGAGCAGCTACGGAAACCGACTGCGCTGATCTGCAGTAGTCGTGGTGCTGATCGGACGGCTCAGACTGGAGGACGAGCCAAGCGAGACGAGCAGCTTATAGATACCATAAAGGCGTGTGTGGCACGAGGAGGAACTGTTCTTATTCCCGTGGACTCGAGCGCTAGAGTTTTGGAGCTTTCTTATCTTCTAGAACATGCCTGGAGGACAGACGCCGCTTCTGAGGGAGGCGTCCTGAAGGCGGCCAAGCTGTATCTGGCCGGACGCAACATGTCAAGCACAATGCGATACGCTCGAAGTATGCTCGAATGGATGGACGACAGTATCGTGCAGGAGTTCGAAGCCTTTGCCGAGGGTCAGCGAAAAGTCAATGGCGCAAATGAGAAGAAGGAGGGCGGACCGTTCGACTTTAAATATCTACGACTACTTGAGCGAAAGGCTCAAATTGCGCGATTGCTGAGCCGAAGCACCGAGAACGTCGAGACAGAAGGCCGTGTCATTCTGGCAAGCGATAGCAGTATCGAATGGGGGTTCTCCAAGGACTTGATCAAGGGTTTGGCTAGAGACTCAAGAAACTTGGTCATCTTGACAGATAAACCAGGTCTATACAAGGACGACAAGCCATCTATAGCAAGAACACTATGGGACTGGTGGAAGGAGCGCAAAGACGGTGTGTCGGTGGAACAGAACAGTAATGGTGAGAACATCGAGCTTGTTTATGCTGGTGGACGAGAGTTGGAGATTCGCGAAGCCCAGCGTCATGCTTTGGAAGGCGATGAGTTGGCACTCTATCAACAATGGCTTGCTACTCAAAGACAACTTCAGGCAACACAGCAGAGCGGTGGCGCAGCTGGGCTCGAGGCATCAGCGGACGTTGTTGACGATGCTTCGTCCGAATCCTCGTCCGACTCGGAAGACGAAGATGGAGAACAGCAAGGCAAGGCGCTCAACGTTTCGACAGCCATTGCCCAGGCTGGCCGCAAGAATGTGGTGCTTAAGGATGAGGATCTTGGCATCAATGTGCTTATCAAGAAGAAGGGGGTATACGATTTCGACTCTCGGGGGAAGAAGGGCCGAGAGCGAACGTTCCCTATCGCTATCCGGAGAAAGCGTCAAGACGACTTTGGAGAGCTTATTCGACCTGAGGACTATCTTCGTGCGGAGGAGAAGGAAGAAGAAGGGCAGGATAACGCCAGTCTAGAGGCCGCTGACGACAAGCTCGGTAAGAAGCGCAAATGGGACGATGTTGCCAAGAATGGAACAGGTGCCAACAAGCGACCACAAGCTATGCGGGCTGGTTCCGCCGACGGAGAAGAGGCTGGAACTGGCGAGGGTGATGGCTTTGTGCCCGATGAGCTCGATAGTGTTGAGGATGTTGAGCCTGAAGAGCCCACGGGGCCATGCAAGCTCACATATCAGACCGAGACCGTCCAGGCTAACATGCGCATTGCGTTTGTCGACTTCAGCGGCTTACACGACAAGCGCAGTCTCAACATGTTGATCCCCCTGATTCAACCACGAAAGCTCATCCTTGTCGGGGGTGAACGAGACGAGACACTTTCCCTTGCTGAAGACTGTCGTCGAGCATTGGGAGGCGACAGCAACAATGCGGATAACACCGGTAGCGAGCGTTCCGTTGACGTTTATACGCCCGAAGTTGGAGTAGTGATAGATGCTAGCGTCGACACCAACGCCTGGGTTGTGAAGCTCGCCGATCCTCTTGTCAGGAAGATCAAGTGGCAGAATGTCCGCGGTCTCGGTATCGTCACCATCACAGGACAGCTTGTTGCCACAAGCCTCAACGACTCTGCAGCTGGTGATGAGGATGCCTCCAACAAGCGACAAAAGACTGATGAAACCCCCTCTTCAACCACACTCACGACCACTGCCGCGGCGCTCCCCTCAGCCCTGCCAACCCTCGATGTCCTACCTGCGAGTCTTGTGTCCGCTGTCCGCTCAGCAGCCCAGCCACTACACGTCGGCGATCTACGCCTAGCTGACCTACGTCGCGCCATGCAATCCGCCGGCCACACTGCCGAGTTCCGCGGTGAGGGTACACTGGTAGTCGACGGCAGCGTAGCCGTCCGCAAGACAGCCGCAGGCCGCGTCGAGGTCGAGAGCGTGGGAATGCCGACCGCACGGAGAAGCACGTTCTACGAGGTGCGAAAGATGATATACGATAATTTGGCGGTTGTGGCTGGTGCATAGAACGCTACCACATGAGATTTCAGAAAACAGGGGGCTAAAGAAAAGCGACGAGGCGTAATCGATGGGATACGCGGGTTTTTGTACTCTATGAAAGAAAGAAAGATAAGACAAGACAGAGGTGTATTCTCTTTTGGGAGAAATGATTTGGTTACTGAGCCATGGAGGGAGGGAGGTAGGGGGTTGGAGATTTGCAGGAGAATGCGAGGTTGAGATAGATTCAACAAGAGACTTGCTTGATGGCCACATCTTCTACGACTGACCACCTTGTCTTGCTTGCCCCTTGAGTTCCAATATGATATTCGCACGAAGTCGAAGTGTCTGTTAAACCGCTCGTTGTTTACAGCCAGTCATCGATAACGAATGTAATTTTCGCACCCAGAATCACTCATGTATGAAACAGCGCATGGGATTCCCAGTCTTCAAGATCTTGGTTATTTATGCCTTCTGTGTTGAATCCGTTCAAGGAGTTATAACTTTTGGAGCTGCCTCGAATGGTTTTTACAACCGACGCAGACAATACTTTAAACCATGATCAAAAGCTCTTCTTCCATATTAGCGTATAAACGGTATAAAGAACGCCACAACTCCTAGCAATGCATGTCTATTTAAACATATCCAACAAACCCAACGAGACCCATCCCTAACCCGTTTATCTTACAGGCTGCATCATCGGCGCCATCTCATACTCCTCACCACCGTCCCTCCCCCTTGCTCTTCCGGCAACACCCATCTCCTCGTCAGCAGGAGGCTGCGGCGCGGCGCCCTCGGCGGGCTCGGACCCAGTCCCCGTGGCACCGAGGATACGACGGCCGCCAAAGAAGACAGGCTGTAGCTCGCGGTATTGGCAGCCCCAGATGCCGAGACCGACGGAGAGCGCAGACGAGGCGAGCATGGTAAACCACCAACCGGCATGGCGGGGGATGCGGCCGCTGTAGAGGGATGCGACGATGAGGTGGAGGAAGTGGACTGTGAGAGCAAAGTCAGGGACGAGTTTGGAGCGAGCGATGAGGGCGACGATTGCGATGGAGCTACAGAATGTTAGTAGCCATCTCCATTATGTCAAGACGCACACTAGTTGCGCTTCTCACGACGAGCAGTCAGTATAAACTCACATGATCAACCCTCCATCCAACAACCACACAAACGCCATGAGCCAGCCATGCGTGGTATCTCCCCTCAAACCCTCCCAGCCAAACACGAGCGTCCAGCTAAACCCGGAGCCAGATACGAGCGCGGTAAAGACGATGAGGACGAGCGCGGCAAAGTAGTAGATGGCCTGGAGCGTCGCGATCTGGCCTGCGATTTTGAGAGGGGCTAGCTCTGCAAGGGCGCCGGCGCGCGGAGGCTTACGACGTCGTGGCATTACGGAGCTTTATGAACGTTTGCGCAGATGTATGATTGTGAGAGGTGAATTTCTAGCGCAGGGTGGAATAGGCGTCGGTCATCGAGGGGGCATGTCTCGTGAGGTCTTGTGATGCGATGCGTCTGTCGTACTATATGTACTGGAGCTTTCGGCTCTAGCTCGACCAACCCGGCAATTTCCAACTCTTTCTTTCCTCGCGTTTCAGCTTATCAAAGAAATAGAAAGTAACGGCCCTTAAGAGTCAGTGAAGAACAAAGAAAAAAGTTTGAGCTTGGGGTGAAGGGAGGGAAATGAAAGTAGAATGATGTAAGGAGATTGACCCTTCACGTCTGCGTACCTACCTTAGGTAAGGTAAAGTCAATCAAAGGACAGATTAGGTGTACCAGCCACATGGACTGATGGAGCTACCCTAAAACGTGGCTTGTGCCGTCCGTCAGAACAAGCACTAAGCCGCTTCTATCCCACCGCCTAGCTTTTTTCTGCCGCACCCGCTCGTCATGCCCATGATTTTGAGCCACCATAACCTACGGACGGATACAGTGCCGTCTGTCCCGCTATTACAACTACACTCGACATCGCAACCACTCAATTGAGTCTCCTGATCAATCGCACATACACGAGACAAGACAAGACAAGACAAGAGAAATATACGCAAAAATGGGCTTGTGGCCATTCTCAAGCGACTCCCGAGCAGACGCCATCCGCTCCGGTGACGCCATTCCCAACCGCCAAGAGCGCAAGATCTGCTGGGCCGCCCGCGATGCTTACTTCAACTGCCTCGATGCCAACAACATCGTCGACGCAACCAAGGACCCCTCTGCTACGAAGCGCGCTTGTCCGACAGAGACTGCAGACTTCGAACGTGACTGCGCCGCTGCTTGGGTCAAGTACTTCAAGCAGTGGCGCGTCGCCGACATCCAGAAGAAGAGGCGGCTCGAGGAGCTCCGGGCCCAGGGCGCACAGGAAATGACGGTCACGACGAGCTTTGCGCCCGAGGGTGGTGCTGGGGAGAAGGGGAAGGGTGTGGGAGATATTCAGGCAATGCTGGATCAGAAGAGGTAAAGGAGCTATGTTTGGGAACGGGTTCTAAAATCATGGATGGATGAAGCAACGGACACGGAAAAGGCCTTACAAAGGGCCAAATGCTTGTTTTACATATTTGTATTATACCATTGTAAACTACCACACCACAACCACCAACTCAACCGACATGTACTGTACAACTGTATTGCACTGTACTATACTACTTCAACACCCATCCTTCCAAATGAGACAACTAAAGTCTTTATTCTACCAAATCCTTCTATTCCTACTACCTGAGTCTCTGTGCAAGCCCTGCCAGCTTATAAACCAAAAACAAAACAAAAAAAAAGGGCAATGATTATACGATGAAGAGGAATAATCACGTGAAAGGGGTAATAAGAATTGAGTAACAATCAAGAGAAAAACAGAACAAATAAAAGTGTCAAAAACAAACTGTAGCGTGCTAAGCGTGGTGGTATCATCCATGTCTTCTTCTTTTTTTATTTAACAAAGCAACCATATCTGCACTTGCTCCCAAGGTGCCGCCTCACTCTGAGATGCGGCTCACCACCTGTCTGAGTGCTTCTCTGCTTCGTCGCTGACATAGGAAATGAGATAGAAATAGAAACTTGCTTCATAGGCCGGAGTCCAGTATGCCAAAGGTGTTGAAACAAAAACAAAAAGGAAAAAAAGTTCGTGGCTGGTAAAGGAAAGAACCAGATTGAGAGGTGTCGCCAGGTGTCTCGCTTTTCTAATGCATCATTGGTGGTTGACGATGGTTCCGTCGCTCATCAACCTTGTGTATCTGCTTCGTTCGCTTTCTTAATCGTGAACCCATTTTTTGTCCTCCTCGATAAACCACATCTCATCTGGGTCGCAGCCTAGGCTACCAGTCGCATTCCGTTTTCGTCTGTGCCATCCTTCCTCGGCAGTGGTGGCAGCTCCTTGTTGAGGCTGTCGTGGCTCTTCCTGTGTCGTAGCGTGGGCCCGTGGTTGACAGGTGCTGTGCCGTTGCTGAAACCTGCATAGCCACTGTCGGCGCTGTCAGGCTTAATATACCCAGACTTGGGCGGGGTTGGGGGTGGTGCTCTCGTAGGTGGGAGACTCTTGTTAAGGTCCTTTGGAGGTGTCAGGGGCCGAGCCTCTGTATCGTCACGTCCATTCTCGCCTGCCTCTTGCACAACGGGCAGAATAGGCTCATGCTGCAATGAGTCGCGAGCGTCTCTGTTAGTGCCAGTGGACAAAACTCGGTCCGGCACCTGGCTCTCCGTGTGGCCATGCCTCTCCGATCGCTCGGCTTCCTTGGTAGCCCTCTCGATCGTTTCCTGAGCTTCTGGAGATCGTGGGCCAGGGGGTGGGGGAGGGACATGTGTTGGCATAGGCGGTATCGCTTGAGACGACCTGCGACGAGAGTTCCAGCTTGACACCCTCGTTTCTGAACGCTGCGCCGCAATCATCTCCTGGTGTCTCCTTTCGGCCTCCCTGTGAGCTTCCTCGGTGGACATGGTGACACCCTCAATGAAATGGTAGAACCGATCACCGTACTGGTCAGGTGGCAGCGCAGAGATTTGTGTCTTGTCACTCGACAAGCCCTTCCAAAAGTGCTCAAGCTTTTTGATAATTCCGTACTACAGCATGTCAGTCGTGGTCAGCCTAAGCTTGGGGTCAGAACTTACATGAGTGAGGCAGTCAATGACTCCAAGGTAGTAGATCTCATCCCCTGGGGTGTTATCTTCATGGGTTGCCCTGAAGCCGCCGTCGTCTTGTCCAAAAACCCACCCAGGACGATGCTGGCCTTCTTCTAACTCATCTGGCATTTTGTTCGCTGACTGGCCCATAGGTACTGGCCGCTCCTGGCGAATCATCTGCCGCAGCTCCCTGGCCTTTCGTGCGTTCTCCATCTTGGAAGGCGTACGGAGGAGAACCGAATTAGGGTCGTCGTCGGGAGCCTTTTCACCGCCAGGGTTGAAAACCTGCAGCGTCTTGTCACGAAGGTTCTCCTCGTTCCCCCGCGAGACGTCGTGGATGCCAACCAGCAGCGAGTAGTCCATGATCTTAAGTCGTTTCAACAGAGCAACGTCCCGTTGTAGCTGCTCAAGGAACAGGCGCTTCTTCTGAATGCCCAGCTCCAGGCTTCGCTGTCGCCTCAGCCAGTTCAGATCCTTCAGCGTTGCCCGGGGGTTCTTCTCCAAATCATCTTCCCTATAGTCACGACCAATAGTAGAACCCTTCAAATCGAAAGTCGTGTGAATGTCTCGGTGAGGTGGGAAAAGGTTGTTCATGACAACGAAGTGGATCTTCTTTCCATATGGCATTTTGACGCGGTGAAGGCCGTAAAACTGCGAAAGAAGCATATTGGGGTTGTCCTTGACATGCTGGTAATATTCCTTAAGAATCTTGCGAAGAAACTTGTGTTCGGCGTGATGGATGGTCTTGATGATATACTTGTAATCGCGTGAGAAGTAAAAGAAACTTCCGCTTTTGCCGGGAGATCCGAGCTCGGAAAGAATATATTTCCCCGTGAGCGACATGAGATAATCGGCAGGGTCCAGGCGAAAGAGAGATCGTAGGCGGCGGAAAACCCAAGGGGCATAGTCCTTGAACTTGAAATCGTACTTGGCAGACGGCACCAGCTCGTTACCAGCTATGTCAAAAGTCGACTTCTGCTTAGTATCAAAGTCGGTATCTGTCAACTCTCGGTCGAGCTTGGCATTTGTCCTCGAAACCGAAACACGGATGCCCGTAAGCATGTTGTAGGCAGTCTCCCAGTTAGCATGAGTCTCATCAACCTTGGTGCCGACCAGAACTCGATCGTCATCCTCTTCTTCCTTTCTCCTCCGCTTACTGGCCCTCTTCTGTCGCAATGCCTCTGCCCAGCGAAGAGCATCCTCGTCTGGCACAATCTCATCCCGGGGCGCATCCGACTGCATCGACCGAGTTGGCCTTCTAGCCATACTCAAGGAAGGTCGTCGGCCACCGGTAGTACCAGCATTGGTAGGGGAGAATCGACCGCTAGCCTGTGCTGTGTCCATGCCGTCCTTGGATCCACGACCTGGAACATGCTTCGGCACGTCGAGAGTATGTCGTTGCTTGAGACCAGGTGCGGGAGTCTGTAAATGTCCTGATGATGAAGCTGCTGCGCTTCCTGGGTTGTAAACTGGTGGAGATGATAATCGGTGAGGACCATTTGTGCGAGGCTGCAGCGTCTGCGCCGCATCGGAAGTCGAAGGATTATCAGCCGGGAACGCAGTTTGCGACTGGGATCCACGCGGCTCTGTAGGAAATGTAAAAGCTGAGGATGGATAGTTTCCATCAAAACTCCTGCTGAGTGGCTTCTCGGAGACCTCTGACGCTGGTGGCTCCGAAGGCAGAGGTTTTGATAGTCTGTTATAATGTTGGTAGTTGTTGGTCGAGTTCGTGTTGGAATTGATGCCATTGATATCGGCTGAGCGCTGGCGAGTGTGGTCGGCTAGGCTCGTAGTACCATTAGGCATGGGTTGTTGTCTAAACTTGTTGACTTCGGTTGCATCGTCTTGTCGGTGAGGGTAAATGGCCGTAGCGGACTTGCCGTTAGAGATAGAGCTCATGCTCGTAGGCCGTGTGCTATTACTGTTGCCATTCATAGGGGTCGGTGTAGGCTCGGAGACGTCGGACGCGTGCGTAGAAGAAATGGAGCTCTCGTCAAAGCTCTCATTGATAGTGTCGGATCGGGTGTGGCGGATAGAACCCCCATTCACCCTCTCCTTGTTCACGAAACCGAACTGGTTCGTGGGATCAAGGTTGAGGATGTCGGGGTTATTATTGAAAATGGTCGAATTGTCCTGATCAGAAAGAAACGATGGCATTTCGAGCGGGGGTCGGAAGAACTCGCTGGAGGCCAAGACCAGCGAGTGCTGACGGGATAGATGCTACTTGGACAAAGTGATGCTATTTCGAGACTATTCGGGGTTTGAATCTGAGAATGCCGTAGAAATATCGTCGGGACTGCGTTGACTGGGCTCTTAGCACAGTTTCTCGTTTTCGCTGGCTCTCAGTTGATTATTAACGTTGCTGGTGGAACGATGGGCAACAGATGCGAGAGGGAAATTGGTTCGAAGGCCTTGCTGGCTGGGCGCACGGGGGGCTGCTTGGCGGGTCGACCAATGGGCAGGGCAGCGACACCGCGTTGAGGGGGGAATCGAAGCGAAAGCCCAGCCGATTGCGTAGAGTAAGCAGGCGACGACTAGAGGATTTCTGTTGCTGTATGTAGATGATGGTGACGAGAACAGGCTTCGCGTATCGAGTTCCCGCTAACTTGCTGTCGAATTAGTTTGGGTTGTGAGGTTAGGTGAGGTGAGAGACGGGAGAGTGGTTGGTGGTGGTGGTGAGGCTGGGAGAAATCCGGGTGGGAAAAAATGACGGGACCTTCCCTGGAACCTCAGCAGCTCCTGGCACTTACTTAAAACTGGAAATGAGGCGTCCTGTGTCCTGTAGGGGGGAAGGGGGGAGGGGTCCCGTCCGGAATCCCGGCTGACGTGAACACTTGGTGGACTGGGCTGGCAGGTCAGGCTCTATTTTACTGGACACAGCGTATTTCAGGGCAGCGGATGGGGAGCTCTAATGACTCTCCACCCACTGAAGCAATGCAGAAGCCACCCGGGCAGCGGCTATGGGCCTTCGCGCCAACCAGTCGAGGCCCGCTGAAAGGGTTCGCGTGGCATGAGTTGAGTAAGTGTCCTAGGACTTCTGGTCTTTCTTGGCTTGAGGCTTGGCAGACGGCGTTAGCACCCGACTGTGATACCGCTAAATGCCAGCCCGAGAGGTAGTAGCTTGTAGGCGTCTAGCTCTATGCTCTACGAGGACAATTCTATGCCATCTTCGGCCAGCAAAGGGAAAAAAAGAGTAAAAGACATGCCATTGACACAATCTAGTGCGCCATGTGCCGGTCGCTTAAGTTATGAGTATATACCAGTCTTCATAGCGTTGGGACTATTTCTCCTTCCTTATCTTGCTACGAGAGATATAGAGTGATATAATACTGAAGTAGGTAAGTATAGATTGCAAGACTTTGACGTGTTAATCTTTTCTAATTTCCTGATACAATGATGGACTCCTAGTCTCATGGAAAGGTTCTAGCATAGAATATCATGTCTCTCGTTCTGCGTACAATGAGCCATCCTTGTCGCCTTATTCCATGTCAGCCTCATCAGGAACTTGAGCGTTGTTGGTGGGTGGGTAAAGGGTTTCTGTCTCGGATCTTGTATTTTCAATGTGAAACTTCTCGCAGCGACTGTAGCTTTCTTACTCTATCCCCATCGTCTATCTACAAGGCTTCAACTCAAATCGACTTGTTAGGAGCAACATCATAATCCCGAGATCTTCAGTATGAGTGGATACGGTTGTTTTTGATGGCCCGAGAGATACGGATACTTCATGTTGCTCTTCTTCCCCCTCTCCCCCTGTCCCATCAACATCACCCCAGGCTCATGCACCGTTTACACAGCCACGGGGCAGGACCCGCTCTCCCCATCTAATCATTAATCTCATTCTCGTTCTTGCGCATATCAATATCATGTCCAAGGTGCCTACTATATCAGCTCTACGGATATTACTCTGCCAGATAGAAATAGAACTTTCAAGGTGATAGATAGTACGGAGTATAAAGTACGTGCTAAGTTAGTGTTTCTACAACTCAACGTCACCGATCAAACGGACGAGTCAAAGAACGGAAACTGATCGCCTATTCCACCGTTTTGGCCGACATGTTGATTGACAAGATCGGCACCTCTTCTTCCAGGTCTTTTTTTATCCATCCCAAGACAAGATGTCCCTTGTTTGTGTCTCGAGTCTTCACCGCTAGCACATTCCGTCATGGCTGCGACCACCCTCAAGTTATGACACTGATGAGTTAGTCTAACTCGTGTGGTCGGCCAGCAAGATATCGTGTTGACGATTAGCTTATGCCATTTTATTGATACTGGTGGAAGTTCTAATGTTTCTATTATGTGATTGTAGTCTTACTACACTTACACATGCATTTCCTGGGATACACACTGAATATCTTGCTGGACATCAATTATCACACCATGCCCATTGAGCACAATCATGTCATCAAGCAAAATATTGATAGCTGCTCGTCAACAACAACAAGCTCCTTTACAACACACAGAGTCAAGCTTAGACATTTCATGGATCCATAACAATACCAATTACCTCTTTGACGAAATATCACAATTCCCCGTAAGATCTGATACTCTTGGCTGCCTCTTCCTCTCAACATGAATAACAAAACCCCCTGCCAAGCCACTCCCCAAAGGCACGGCCTTCTCGGGGTCCGCGAATAATGCGAGTAGCCATGACAGATGTGGATGTTTACTTCGTCTCGAGGGTCCACTGTTTACGCAATCTTTCATGATCCTTCAGCACAAACACCACATGTAAACTTTCTTGGCCGCTCGCGATTTTTGGAGGGGAGAATAATAAACGAGATATATGATTCTCAGGTACAAACTACCAACTGAAAAAGCTTGTCGATTAATACGTAAATTCGTCGAGAGTCTGTCCTTGTTGTGCAAGATCCATTCCATAGCTGCTGACTCATCGCTCAATATCCGCAAGCCTCAATAGACGTCCCTCACACGACGATTTCGGATTCTGAAACCAACTGCCACTGTGACTTCTCTGCAATTTCATATCCAAATGTCAGGACAGACATAAATAAATAAATAAAGGAGATTGCTCCAGACAGCACAAGCAGTATTTGGCGATATCTCCCGGACAACAATGGGCAACTCGTCAATTCCATCTATCAATATCAAGGAACACCGACCATGTGTCAACGTATTATTCACATCACGGCAATATCATCACTTTGAGTTCATGAGCATCTGCATGAGAAGGAAGTGGAAGAATCCACCGTTTTGCTCAGATAAACTATCTGCCTCACCGGCTCCAGCCACGTCGCTGTACTGTGCAACAAACAGTAGATGCTACGGCACGAACTGAGCCGGTTCAAAAGCCATCCAGTCCATCCAGTTCTCCTTCCCAATTGTTATTTTTTCCTTGTTTTTCTCGTTTCATCATTTTCGTTGATGCTGCACCATCGCAGCCATCTTGCTGTCTTCCTATTCAGTCTCGTCGCGAGAAGCGCTGTTCGAAGCAAGACCGTATCTTGTCTATAGGAGAAAAGCAAGCGAAGACCAAGTGTGATGATGTTGCCCGTGGGCCTCATCAAGCCCTTTCGAAACCACCAATACGTCTAACTGAGTCCGTCCCATCTCATGAGGTCCGTTCGTCCAACGTAGATTTGCCGTCAGGGTATCATATCCCCCGTGCTGCTCCGCCGAGGTACCGTTCATCCCGCAAGTCAGCCGCAGAAATTGAAGCCCTCAAATGCAAACCGAGGGCAACGCCATCCGCCTGAAAAGCCTCGAACGCCTCGATTCTCAGAAACACCCCCTTCCATTTCTTCCCGCATCATTTGGCTGTGCCCAGCCCCAAAGCGGGTATGTCTACCGTGGTCGATGCCCAAAGAACACCTTTTCCCTGGAAGTTCCATTCTCGCTCTCTTTCATCATCCGTAGATATCATGAACCAAACCAAACAGGAAGTCAAAGCCGATGGTAGTGATACAGACTGACAGGTTTGTGCAAAGAGGAAGCCGACGAGGCTATCGGTCCAAGGACACGTGAACCAGGCGAGTCTGTACTCGCCAAAATGCTGGGTCTTTTATGTTAAGATCCCTTGTGAAAGTGTCCGAGTAGTCAGTCGTGATCCACCGGCAGTGAAGTCCGTTTCGCCGTCCCATCCATTCGCGGAAAAATATGCGAATAATGTACAATCCAACAATGAAATGACAGCCCAGTACAAAAAAATCATGTCAAAAAATCATCCGTAAACCCCCCTCTCACCCACCTAACGCCATGCATGAGTATATGTGATATTAGGTTTGGGCATCGCGGGGCGGGCCGCGACCTCGACCGCCTGCGCCTTGGCCACCACGGCCACGATACCCACGGCCACGTCCACGACCTCGTCCGCCGTTATAGTGCGGGTTGCCGTGCTGGGGGTTCTGGCTCTGCCAGTTACCCTGGCCTTGTTGAGGCAGACCAGCCTGCTGCGTCTGCTGAGGCTGCTGGAATTGCTGTAGATGCTGGGGCTGCTGACCGCCCTGAGCAGAAGGTAGTTGGCCTCTTTGGAGGTTAGAAATGGGTCGAGGAATCGATTCAGGGTTCTCATAAACATAGAGGCTCTTATCGATACTGGCAGGAATAGGCTGGATCTCAGTACCCAGATCCCGCTCAATGTTGTAGAGGTTGAAACGGTCGTCCCAGTTGATCAGGTTGATAGCCAGACCAAGGTGGCCATAACGACCAGATCGACCGATGCGGTGAAGGTAAGTCTCGGCGTTCTTGGGGAAGTCAAAGTTGATTACGACGTTGACGGCCTGGATGTCGATACCACGGGTGAGTAGATCGGAACAAACGAGGTTTCGGCAAACGCCGTTGCGGAAGTCGTGGAAAACACGGTTTCGTGCGTGTTGCTGCATCTTTGCGTGACTGTAGAAGCAAGAGTAGCCAAGTTCGGTGATTTTCTTGGCAAGTAGTTCGACTCGGTTCGTAGAATTACAGAAGATGATGGACTGGTTGATTTGGAGCTTGGAGAAGAGAGTGTTCAGGCAGTGAACCTTCTGCTTCTCTTCGACGAAGGCGTAGTATTGAGTGATACCCCTCAGAGTGAGCTCATCCATCAGGTTGATCTCGTAGGGGCTGACCATATTCTTGTCGGAAAAGTCCTTGACGGACAGAGGGAATGTGGCGGAGAAGAGCATGACCTGTCGGTCCTTGGGGTGAAATTGCAGCAGCTGCTCAATGACAGGAGTGAACTCGATGGAGAGAAGCTTATCAGCTTCGTCCATGATGAACATGGGGCATTCGCTAAGGTCGGCAACATTCTTGCCAGCGAGATCGAGAATTCGGCCTGGGGTACCAACCACGATATGGACGGGATCCTGTAGACGAATAATGTCATCTCGAAGACCGGTACCACCAGTCGTAACCATGACGTTGATGCCTAGGTGCTTGCCAAGGGTCTTGCAGACTTGCGAGGTCTGCATGGCAAGCTCACGTGTGGGGACAAGGATAAGACATTGGATCTTGGAAACCTTGGGGTTGATGCGTTCCAAGGTAGGGATGACAAAGGCGGCCGTCTTGCCAGTGCCGTTCTTTGCTCGTGCAAGAATATCTCGACCAGTTAATGCGACGGGGATAGCTTCCTCTTGAATCGGTGATGGCTTCTCAAATCCTGCTTCAAAGATACCCATGAGCAGGTCTCGCTTGAGGGCAAAGTTTTCGAACTCGAGGCCCTTTGTGTTTGTGACATCCTAGATGTCAGTGTTAGCAGGCCGTAATGCGCCGAGAGGGAAGGGTTGCAGCGTGTACCTCTGTTTGTTGTCGGTTGTCCTTGGCGGGGAGGTTAAGGTTCTTCTTCCACTCGTCACTCGCGGCGGGAGCACCGTCACTGCTCGAGTTAGTCCAAGCTCACAAGGGCCGCTAGGACAGCGTCGCGGACCTGAGTTGGGTGGACTTCAGCTTATCTGCTAGCTGATCCGCCATTGCGTGTATAGGATCCGTCTACGGATCAAAAAGAAAGTAAAGGGCGAGGTATTATATGCAAAACAGCACAGAGGTCGGCTTCTCGAGGGCACGGTCGCAAGGGTGGCAGCAGGTGAGGAGCTGCAAGCGTTGGTTTTGTGTGGGGAGAGGAGGGTCGGAGGAAAATCGGTGCGCGATGTACCCGAGGAAGAAGGCTCGGGAGTGAAAGTGGTTTATTTAGTTGAAAGCGCGTAGTCGAAGTCGTTTAGAGAGATTTCTGATCGTCGTGGAGTGTTTGGAGGTGTGATTTTTAGTCGAGGGAAGAAGTAGAGTAGGCTCAGTCTTGGAGTTTGAAGGTGAAGGTGACGATGGTGTGTGCCTCATTGGAAGGCCCTGCGCTTCTGGTCACGTGTTGGCGGGGCAGCCCGGTTTTTATCGACTGAGCTGAGCAGGAGCTTTTTGCTAGATGGACCTAGGGATTTCTTGGAACTTGTCAAGGGGTGGGTTTGTTTAGTTGACAGAATACCTCTCAAAGGGAGGTTCCAAGGTTTCTATGGATGAGAGCATTGACACGTTTAGCGGATGATTGAGGCATCAGAGTTCGTTGAGTACGCATGGCATGACGCTTTTTGGCTCTAACCTGGAAGCAGGGGCCTAACTCTATCGACTCTACAAGCGAGGTACACCTTGTCAGTCAGTCTGGGGTTGGTCGTTTATCGTTGTTCCGCATCACTCACATCGGTTGCTACTAAATGGGATGTGCTTCTTATTTTATTATTGAGCGCATGCCGTGTATCAACTAAACATGTAGAAGTATCCTATAAATCGATCTTCTGCGGCCCCCTGCTCGGCGAGATCCACGCTTTTTACCTATCACGAGCATTACAATTACAGGGAATTAACAAGATCAATTGACCAATGACCAGCTAATAAACCATCACCAGTAGCATCAACTTGGCTTGCAAGGTCACAGGTTATTGGTTCTCATGGTCGCGATTTGTAAAATGGTTACCATTCTTCGCTCCAACTTGGCCTTACATCCAAACCATGGCCAATATTCAAGAAATTGCAAAAACTCCTAGATGCAGTGCAATACTTGTACAATAAAAACCCTCTAACCAGGTGCATCTAAAGCTTCATACCCACAGCCTTTGCCACCCTCAGACTCTGCCTCATGCTCAGATCAAGCATGATCTCCTCGCTGCCACCGGGAATAGCATATGCTCTTACATCACGATACAGTCGTTCGACCTTTGCGCCCTGGCCTCCTCGTGAGTAGCTCAGGCCGCCAAAGATCTGACTGGCTTCTCGAGCGCAGAACTCAAAGGTAAGAGTGGACTGGGCCTTGAGACCGGCAATGGGGCCGCCTAGTCGTAGCATGGCCTCAGTCTCGCCCATACGCTCGCACTGGAAGATGAGATTCTCGAGCCAGTTGTACGAAGCCTCGATTTGGCGGGCCATGTGGGCAAGCTTCATGCGGATCACGGGGTGGTCAATGAGCTTCTTGCCAAAAGTGCGTCGCTTGCTGCCGTACTTGACGGACTCTTCGTAGCAAACACGAGAGAATCGAAGGGACTGGATGATGATGCCCATACGCTCATGGTTGAAGTTGGTCATGATAACTAAGAATATGTCAGTCTTGTCTCCAGAGAGCGTTTCGTGCAGTTGGACCTACCCTTGAAACCTTGGTTCTCCTTGCCGAGCAGGTTCTCAACGGGCACCTTGACATCTTCGAAGGTGATGTACGTTGTACCTGAGGAAAGAACACCTTGACAAGGCATGCGTCGGGTCGAAACACCCTCACTACGCTCGATGAGGAGCAATGACACGCCGTTCATTCCAGCGTCGCCAGTTCGTACCGCGACGGTGAAGTAGTCAGACCAGATACCGTTGGTGATCCACTTCTTCTCGCCGTTGACAATGTAGTGCTTGCCATCTTCACTCAGCTTAGCCTCACAGGTCAAGTTGGCGACGTCGCTACCAGCATCTGGCTCGGTGATGGCCAAGCAGATGCGCTTCTCGCCGCTGAGGATGCCAGGCATGATGCGGTCCTTGAGCTCCTTCTTACCAAACTTGATGAGAGGCGGGCAGCCGATACCGAAACCACCAATGATGTTCCAGACGAAACCGCCAGAGCCAGTTCGGGACAGCTCGTCGGTGATAATCATCTCATGGAAGAGATCCCACTTCTCGGCCGGGACGGACTTGACACCTCCTTGGGGAGCGTAGTGAGTTGGGTACTTGACACCGAGAAGGCCGGCAAGGTAGCCGCGACGGCCCATCTCCTTGTAGATCTCCTCAGGCACCTCCTTGGCCTCGTCCCAGTCGGTGACATGTGGTTCAATCTCGGACTCTATCCATTCGCGGATCTCGGCGCGGAGAGCAGCATGAGTTTCATTGAAGTATGGTGAGTGATACTACGACAGGTTAGCACTATGCTTAAAAAGAAAGGATAATACATAGTGGGCATACGCTTTGGTACCAGGCAGGATCGGCAAATGGAATCTGGTCGCCAAAGGGCTCAAGAGCCTCAGCTTCTTCCTCTTTGACGGCAACCTCCTTCTGGACAGTCTTGACGGCCTTGGGTGTGGGGGCCGCAGGTACAGGCGCAGCATTGGCCTCAGGCTTAGGCTCAGGAGCCTTGGGTTTGGAGTCGAGAGAGCCGACCTGGAGTTGCTTCTTGTACTTCTTGAGGATACCCTCATTGTGGTACTTCCAGAATTGCTTGGACGCGTCCTTGCCGGCAACGCGCTGGAGGATCTTTTTACCGCCTGTTTGAGAGTTAGACGCGAGTAAGTAGGAGCGTGTTCCGTTCAATGTACCTGGATGATCGTCCTGGAATTTTGTCAAGTCATAAACGTCACCGTCGACAATGATGTACAAGTCCCCGGGCTTGTTATGCGACGCAACGTCGCTTGTAGTGAAGACCTGAGACATGATGGACTGCTCCGTTTTGCGGATGTGAGATGAGATAGGATTGTTACGTTGAAGTGAGATGAAAAGGGGAATCAGAACCACCAGGAAGGAGGAGTGTCACAGAGCAATATCAAGACAGCACGATAGAATAAAGAAGAGAAGAAGGAAGAAAGGATCAAAAGCGCTTCATAGTAATCCTTTTTTAAATTTCCATGCTTCGGCAAAAACGAAGGCAGGGCACCTGGGGTAGCAGCACTACACAATCACATGTTCAATGGATGAGACGTGCCGTGTACCTACTGCTAGCAGCATTGCACTGCACTACACGACTCCACCCCCATATTTTGGGACAAGACCTGGCCTCGTCCGGGGAAAACTTGACCTTGAGCAGCAGGTCATGAGTCGTCCCTTCCACGGCATTACTCGATGCGGTCGTAGCCCAGGTCATGTGCCTTGCGCCTCGCTCTCGTTCTTCTGTAACCTAACAGCAACAAAAAGCATGTGAAAGAGCCGCAGCAGCAATAAAGAAAGTCTAGCGCATGCTCGTGGCGGGCGTTGATGTCATGACGGCAGCTTGTGGAGGATGCCGAGGCTCGTCGGGCGCTGGCCAATCGGAGGTCGAGTATTGCCAAGTACGGCTCCGAGGTAATACAGTAAGTAATGCTTCTCAGGACTCGCTCGCTTCATGGGAGAAGGATCCCCCGTGGGGGAGAAATCTGGATTGAGGATGCGGAGAAGAAAGGTCTTTGAACTTACATGTGTTTGCAATTCGTGTAGCTGGTTGGTTGCCATGAGCCCTTACTCGGACATGACCTCAGCAGCAGACTTACATAGTTCAGTTGTAACGCTAGAATGGAGCATACACCCAACCATTACCATTGCTTGCTCACCACATACGATAAATTGGAGATACTCCTCAAGCTTTTCTAATTCCCAAACCATATATATATAGTGACGCATATTTAAGCCAATATGATATGTCTACCAATGAAACTCAATCACGTGAGTGGCCATGGTGATGCTTAAGGCGGATGGATGTATAATGTTCAACTCACCATATCTAGACTACTGCCGTTCTTTCGGACCTAATTGTCTTGCTAATCCTCTTTTCCATGTTCAATGTCCGAGCAAATCTTCTAAAAACATAGCAAGCCTGTTGGCGCCAACGAGTAAAAAGCTCCCAAGTGCTGTGTACCACACTCATAACTCCAATACTCCATTCCCGATCCTGGCATGAAGCTCAGCCTTTTCCGTTCTTCCATTGAGCACATTAGACCCTCGCCTCTCCATTCTACCTCCAAATACCGCGACAAAGTCCAATCATTTAGTACCTCGGGGCTTTGATTTAGAAGCTGCCTTGTCCTTCTTCTCCTGCTTAGCCTTCTTTCGCTTTTCCTCGTTTTTCTCGTCCAACTTTCGCTTGTGCGCTGCCTTCTCGGCATCTGTCTTGGGGACCGGCTTGAAAAAACCCTCCAGTCGGGCTTGTTGAGAGCTCTTGAGATTCTTCTCTAGGCGAGCCCCTCCGCTGCGAACGCGGTCCTCTGAAAACCCCTTCTCGGTGACGAGGAACTGAACAAGGCCTTCCATGTCGGGCTTTTCCCACTTGAAATCGCAGTCAGGGTGATCGGCTTGTCGCACATCCGGCTCGAAGAACAGATCTCGGGCATCCTTGTAAGGCCAATCTTCAGGAATGGCATATTTCTTCTTTGAATCCTTCTCGATCGCCTCGACGACCTTCTCCAGTGAGCCATGGTCGCGAATCATCTTTAGTGCAGTACTTGGGCCGATCTTGGGAATTGGGTCGAGATAATCACATCCGAGCAAGATGCAAAGGTCCACAAACTACAATTTGGTTAGACGAAGGTGTCATTGCGGCATACAAGTAGCATACCTGCTTCCTCTCCATATTCAGGCCTTCGAGGACTTTCTCCAAGCGGATCTCCTGAATAGGTTCTTTTCTTTGCTCACTGAACGTAAGGTGTCGTAGCAGAATAGGTGTGTTGAAGCAAAGGGTATCCATATCCTCGCTCGCGGCGGCATACACTTTACCGGCTTGGGCCAGGACAGCACACTGGGCCTCCGCCTCGGTGGGGGCGATAATGTAAGGAATGCCCATGAGCTTCAGCAGGCGCTGGCAATCCGCGTTGTGCTCCCTAGTGACGCGAACAGTCCTTCGCGAGAACTTCTCGATATCCTCTGCTGTACCTGTCTCCTTGGCCTCCTCGAGGCCTTCGGTAGCCTCCTGCTTACGCTGAAAACGCTTGGCCAACTCGCCAGACTTGAGCTTGGGGGGTGCGCCATCGAAGACGTACAGGGGCTTAATTCCATTGTCTACCATGCGAAGAGTACGGTAGAACATCCCCATGAGATGCGATGTTGTCTCGCCGCTTTCGTTCATGAGCTGCTGACCTTCGGATCGTACGGCGATGAGGAAACTGTAGATGCTCATTGATGCATCCTGATACCATCATCAGCGTGTGTCTTGGGTGAACACTAGATGGGACGAGAGAGGAACTTACAATGGCGACCTTGCGGCCGAACTGGTTCTTGATCTCGCCCTCCTTGATCGCATCTGGAGCTTCCTCCTTGATGATCTGGAAGAGTTGCTTAATACCCATCTTGGCGGTTGTTTCGCCTCTTGTATGTTTAATAAGTGCTTTTCGAGGGTAGATCTCGGAGTAGGTTGATGGGGTAAGATTCCAACGACAGGAAGAAAAGGAATGGTACCTGATCAATGAGTAAAAAGAGATGGGGCGCAAACGGGAAAGAGGAAGGGACTTAACGCGTGCAGGACGTCATGACGCGCCTGTCGCGCCGGAAACCACAGGGATCTTAATTGACCCCACACAGGTGGGCCGCCTGATGGGAATCTGAGCTTCAAGCTTATGTGATGAAGCAGTGAGAGCAAGACGATGCAAAGTCACTAAACCGAGACAGGCGAGACAATGCCTAACTCAGGTATTAGTACCTACCTACTAAGGTAGGTAGCTTTCAAGTAGTACAAGGTACTTGCCTCCAAGTCAAGTCTGAATTAATATGGGTGTTTTTTCAAAGGTCTAATATATATGTCCTTTACCAGATTCCTCGGGGCTCTAGCCACGGCACCATATCAACATTCATGCATAATATCGCCAATCACTGATCGAGTAACTGAAATGAAAATAAAATGTCTCGACGCTCACAACTCCCAGCCCAGGTCACCGCGTCCTCCACCAACTTCAAGAACCCCCCTTCATCCTCAAAGTAAACCTTAAGAAATCCAGAAAGCCTGTCAGCCAGCGGATACCAGGACGCATCCTGAAAAGCCAGAAGAGTGCACAGGGCACTAAAGCCTCTTCCCAATCCCTCCTCTGAGGCGTCGACCAAGCACTGAAGTACTTGCTTTTGATATACCGCTCGGAATACAGAGCAGTCAAGGATGGGTCTCTCCTTGCGCTCCACCTTGCCGTGCGGAACATGTCACGGTGGCAGGAAAGAATCAACATCACGGGAGAGAACAACATCTCACGTTCCGATAATAATGCGCGTGTAACTGCATCGCATGTATGTCGTAGGGGGTATCGTACCATTCGTCCCCGGCATATTTCATTATCTCGTCCTTGGCACCTACTCTCTCAGGTCAGTCCTCAATTCCAGTTATGTATTGCTTATACAACGGTCTCATGTCCTTGTTCGGCCGTTATCCATGCTGTCGAGTGTCTTGTCGATCTCCATAATATCCAACATCTCAACTTCCACGTTCCGTCCTGTAAAGTCATCCGCGTCGTCTGCTGCCGCATTAAGCGTATCCATAAAGTCAAACCCAATCGTCGGTCGTGCCAATGGCAGAGTGGTATCGGATTCGCCCGCAATGTCGTGCTTCCCGGAGGCAGGCCGGAGCCGAAGGGTGCCCGGCTTCACGGTGCTCAGATTGAACAAGGACTTGGCTGGTCTTGTTTGTTTGCCGTGCACGATGATAGCATCTGACTTGTCTCCCTTTGAGAACAGGCGTCGTCTTCGTGCATTGACCACGGCACCGACGATCTTGCCAGGACCGTCCTCTCCCTCCCGAACAACGACGATCCTGGACTCTCCGAGAACGATAACATCGGCAGGAAGACCACTATCTTGGGCAGCACTGTTGTGGTCTGGATCTATCAACAGACCGACTCCGCAGCATCTCTCACCCAATAGACCAGTCGCCAAGTCTAGCAGCTTGATCATCTTAACCGGTTGCGCTCCGCTGAAGATGTCACCGCCTGTTCCCGCAGCTTTTCTGATTTGAGAATCCCAGAATCGTGATATTCCAGGAATGACGCATACGTGTTCCTGGCCGCCTACCCAGAGAACAACTGTCTCATCCTGGATGGCACTTCCACTGCTCGGCAAAGACATGACATTGATACCGCCTCGGATCGTAGCCAATCGGTCAAGCGTGATAGCAGAACTCAGGGTTGCAGTGGCCTGTCGTCGAGTGTGAGGTGTCATGGGTGCAAACTCTCCGGTGCTGTGCTCTTTGTTCTGCGCCGTTACACTCCGTAGCGAGCTGGTTCCCTCCAGGAAACCTGAGGCGCTGAATGTCGTCAAGGCGGCACCTTTGACTCCAGGCTGGAGCTTGCTTGAGAGAACGGCGCCTGGTCCAGCAGGACTGGCGCCATCGACGTCCCAGATACCCCACATACCATCAGCAAGAAGGACCAATATGGCGCGCCCATGTGCTATCCAAGCAGCGTCGATGATTGGTTTCCTTGTAGATGAGGGACGGGCAAAAGGCTGGTACATCGAAAGCAGCCAAGAGCCCTGAGCAGGAAAAGGTCCTGTGGCATCCGTGTCGGTAAAAGAAGGTCGTGCGAAATCGTAGATTCGAACACCCTGCAGTGCCGATACGGCGAGCAACTGTGTGGTGTGTGTAGAGTTGAAAGATATGCCTGTGAGGGGATTGGGAAGATACTCCGTCTGGAAAGGCTCGACAGCCTTGGAGGGCTTGTCCCTGGTATCCAAAGGAACTTCCCATAGTCGGAGGACACCAGAGGCTTCTCGGGAGTGCGAGGCAACAACTGCCCTGGATTTGGTTCCGGGTCGCTCGGTGGGAGTTGGCATGACGAGGTTGATGGCAATTCCCTCGCTGTGCTTGTTTTGCCCGCTGAGCAGTATAAGTGACTCGCCCCAAGCTCCAGATCCAGCTTTGCCAGCTAACAGATCACTTTTAAGCTCCGGTCTTGCCTTGCTCTCTGGTGAAGGGGGAGTAAGAGGAAGCGTGATAACATAGACGTCGTTGGTGACGCATGACACAGCAAAGACCATCTTCTCGGTCAGTACTTTAGCTCCTCCCCACGCAGCGTCCTCCGCTGGTGTCGAGGTCATAGGCATGACCGCGATTTTTAAAACCGCCGCGCCAAGAGCAAGATCCAGATTCTGTACAATCTCAGGGTACGGGCTATCCTCGATCTCATCTTCAAACTGGGGTGTATCCTCATAGTGGGATGCTGCCTTGGTCTTTGCTGGTGGTTGGTCGTCGTCCGAGTCAATGATCATGATAGAGTCCTCCGTTGTTCCGTTTTGTTTTTCATTTTGAGGCGCCTTTATGGCAGCCTTGAATCGCTTGCCGCCGCGCCATGCGATAGTCACGCCGTTTTCGTGGCCGTATATGAGGATAGTTGCACCTTGAGGGGAGTAGACAGGATAGGTTTGTACATCGTTCACGCGTCGCGAAAGGTTGTATCTAAATTTGTGAGCAGAAGTTACATGGGTGGACAGTTAATCCTGTAAGATATTGACTAACGTGAATTGTGTGCTTTGCGCCGTGCGACGAATTCGAGGAGCTGGGATGGAGCTCATGTTTCTGAAGGGCTCGGGCAATGAGCCCTGTATAATATTTTAGGTATGTTCCTGCGATACAGGGTTATCACTCGGCTAGGTAATTTGGCAAGTTGATCGGTGTTAGTGAGGTTCTGATGCAAGTTGGGCTGGATTGTTTTGTTTGGGCTTGTCGTAGTTGCTTCGTTTGGAACTTTTCCTACGCGACAAGCATCGCGCGCCAAGCTCCAGAGCGATTGATCTATCACGTGATCTGCTACAACGATCTCCCACCCTGGACTACCAATATGACTCTTTCACCTACGCGCTCTTGGGTTGTTACTCTGGCCTTGTTAAGGTATCTAAAGCTCTAAAATCTTATTCCTTCATCCACTGCTTCTCACTCGGTGGTAGTCTCATGGCTGAGTCAAGCCTCGACATGCTGTGTGATAAATCCAATGCCACCTCCCCAACATCAGGAGAACGCCTTTAGGAGGTCAGGTCACCAGCTACCGGGCCATGACACATAAAAGATGCTTACTATACAAATCCAGTGACAACAGGAACGCCATAGCCTGGAATTGATTAAATAATATAGGTAAGTTCTGGCTGGTACACTCATAACTAGATCGACACGCTGTTACCACCGAAAACCAGCCAAATTTAAAAAAAAAAAATCAGTGCCGAGAGAATATCAAAGACATAATCATAAACGTGAGCTAGTAAAAGTATAACAAAAAACAAAAACACATCGAGGAACTCGAGGTAAATTATATAAACAGTTGCTCGCGACTAGCACTACGCCTCGCCGCATCAGGAATATCAAATGAAAGACTCAATGAACCAGCATCTCAAGTCCTAAGTGGTGGTATATGACTATGCACAATCCTACATACACGCAACACCGTGACCATCGCAATCATCGGTCAATGATACGGAAAAATTAACGATCAAGTGAAAAGGTAAATAAAGCGACGATAGGATATCCCGCACTATCCACCAACTCCCCATTCGTGATATATCCTCCAAGGGGTTGGCATCTCTCCTGCGTCCCAGTGCATCTATGACACCACCCTCAGTAGCACCCTGCTCAATATCCCAAGAGGACTAGTCGTCCCCTCATTTTTAGATCTACCCCATCCTACTCAATAAATAGAGGGAGAATTTGTACACAGGAGACACAGGACTCCCAGTCGTGAAAAGAAAACAGACGTGTTAATTGCACGCGGGTACAATTGCCGCTGAAATACCCCTGTGCGAAGACGACATCCATAGTGAATAGGGTACAGGGAAAGATGGCATCTAGAGGGCACTTGCAGCATTATTCCCATCTTCTCCAGTCGCTTCGATCAAGGCTTATGGCTAAAAAGTAAGGAGTTAAGGAATGGACGGCGTAGGGATAGCCGGCGTGCCGTGGAGCGTGATTGATCAAATCCAGTCGTAATTCCGCAGACGCAAATAGTAGAAATATGTCTAATCCTACGCCAAGAAAAGAGTCAAACGCCGCCAGATCGTCGGGAGTGATCGATTGGCCAATAGACATCAGCTATCATCCTGAGAACGCCGTAAATGCCGAGTGTTAAAAAATTGGTGGGAAGGAGTTGGCTTTGAAGATCCGAAACTGGAGACTCGCTCATGCGTTGGTGACCTGATAGCAACTTAGCAAGATGTCCCTAGATTTTGGCAGCATGCAATTCATCAACTTACCCGTAGAATTCTTCGAGAGTAATCTTGGTTGTCGGCGATGCTGCCGTCGCTGAGTCGTCGGTGAGCCATGACTGGGTCAAGGCGAGAATCGGTCATGGAGATGCTACCGCTGCTGCCAGGGGGCTTAGAACCGTTGATAAAAGCGTTCACGGCAGCGTTTCGGCGGTGCTCCTCCTCTATCTCAGCGTTGCGTCGACGACGAACGAAGAAGATGGCGCCACCACCAATAGCAGCGATGACAACAACACCCACGACCACACCAGCTGCGATGGCTGCCACATTAGGACCACTCTTCTTCTTCTTATCGTCCTCAGGAGCCGCCTCTGAAGTTGTAGCAGCTTCGTTAGTCTGAGATGCGGAAGCAGAAGTAGACTCTGCAGCGGTGGTGCTCTCAGCAGACGTTGTGGATGAGGGGGCAGCGCTCGTTGTCGACTTCTCTGGCACGTAATTGTCGGGCGCTAGTTCCAAGCCTGTATTGAAAACCGACCAGTATCCTTTCAGAGCACCACAGGCCTCTTTACCATAGCCAGGGCATGGCCAGTCGCACTTGTCGTCATCAACCAAATCACCATCTTCAGGATAAAGATCGCCACAAAAACACTTAGCACCCTGGAGACTAAAGACGTTGTTCTTCTTTTTCTTGCATAAGTTGAAGCAATAGCCAGTTGACGTGGCCGGTCCCGAGAACGCTTGCGTCAAATTGCCATTAGACTTCCAGCACCCCTGAGACGTCATCTCGTTTAGCACGGGTTCTTTAGCTGGCCATTGCAGTGATGCTGCCTGAACCCCGAGAAAACTGGTGGCCGCAAAAGCCATGGTGGAAAGCGTTGAAGTCTTCATGGTGTTCGGTTGTATGTATCTGAAGATGAGCGAATGTGTAGAAACGAAAGATGACTATTTTATGCTGATCGTTGACACGGACCTCGAGTCAGATCAACTGGAATCGAGATAAGTCGGATCCAATGGTTGGGTCTTTGCCTGGTCTTAGTCTAAACCGGCCCAAATGTTCAATGACCTGATACAAGTTCCAAGTGCAATGTCGAGAAGACACCTCAGCAGGTAAGCCGAATCACGTCGCGCTTGTCGTCGGTAGCGGCGGGAACGATGTGTAGCCCTTTATGAATGTGAATCCAGGCCTGATGATGGTCGATATTTCGATCCAGATGTGCCGTCGAATCGTGATAAGCTGATGGTGATCAAGGGGTCGGTCAACTGTGTCGATCGTGGATGTCGTCGTGGAACAGACAAGGTGAGGCAGCTGAACAAGAATATCAAGATGCCATGAATAAGGAAAAACTGCTCGACAATGGAAAGAAGATGGTGGCCTTGATGGTAACCACGATAGGCTTCGAAGGTGAAGAAAGAGCAAACGCTTTGAAAGTGTGGGGGGGAGGTGAAAGAGGGACTGGAACGAGCGAGCGGCCGGAGGTAGTGGCTTGTTTTGTTGAAGAGAAGATGGAAGTGGGATGGGGATGGGATGGGAAGAGAAGAGAGGATGCAGAAGCGAAGCGAAGCGAGTTAGAGGGAACGGGAAATGGAAAGAGACGTTCAAGTGAAGGGGAGAGCCAGTGCCAGAGCCAGAGCCAAGGAGAGCCCAGGGCCTTGGAGCAGCAGCCAGTGAATGGCAGAGACGGCGAGACAAAGGAACAGGGGGTGCAGGGGGTGCTACCCATTAGTGGAGTTCTTTCAGGGATTTAGCAGGGATTTGGCCACCATTTTGGGATCTCCTCAGGCTGCTGGTGGATAACCCAATAAGGTCTGGTTCCCCGTTTTGCACAAAAGCGTGCATAGCATGAGCTTCATTTTCGACAGTCGACCCGCTATCGTGCGCTAAGGCGGCGGGAGGCCCGCCAATGAGAGCACATGAACTACGGGCTCTCCATAAATATACGTTTGTATGGTTGGTCATTTTTACTAGCCTGGGCCCCATAGAAGAAGCTCTGATTGAGTTGTGCAGGGTAGATCATTTTCATAAACGCTGAATAACATAGTGCATAGCACAACTGCAAACAACCACCTGCATGGATTGTACACGAGGAGCGAGGAGCGCAGTGTTTGTGAGCTACAAGGTCCAAACACAAAACCACACCATCCATCACATCACATCACGGAAATATCCTCCTTTTAGGACCCTACAACGGGCAAGCACAAGCGCAGAGAGAAACACCATTATCAATCTGTGGCTGGGTGTGGAAACACAGGGCGTCAAGCATCAAATACTAAATTTCAAAGGTTAAGTGCACCGAGAGGCGGCTCCATTAACCGCCGTAGCGACTCGAGCATGAGCGACTTCACAGCCCAGTCCCCTGGAAAAAGAAGAAGAAGAAAAAAATCTTGTTCCATCGATGCCTCGTTCCTGAGCGCCGCACTGCACTGGACCACGTTACAGGCAGAGCACTCGTCTTCCTTGCTTGTCTTTGTGTCTCAAACCCCACCGCTTCCAACCATCCCCTGGATTTCATGATTTTCATCACACCTGACCCCCTGAACCGCAATCACGCCCCTTGCGACCTTTCCAGGCCATCTGCCGGGGGTACCGCTGGAGGCGCTGCGACCGCTACGACCGCTGAACTCGTCTACTCGTCTGTAAGCAAGCCATCCCAACCAATGCCTCGAGAAGGAAACATGGAATGTGCTGCCGCCATTGGAACACGCGGGTTACGTTAGGCGTTGGATCCTCAAAAAAGGGCTCGACACACCGGCTCCCGATCCGTTCGAGAACCGCCGCTGTCAACGCCTGGCTGGCTTGACAGCGGCGATAGACGGTGTTTAGGTCGGCGGCGGCTTCGTTGCCCTTTCATTTGCGCAATCGGGCTTGCCAGAGCTGATACCAACCTGACTTGCATGTGGTACCGGTATGTGGTTCATGGCTGGGCTGGTTTGTGAATGATATTCAGGAACAGCATAGTCGACTGTGTGCCTCACCTCCTATCGTCCCAAAATGGACTTTATACCGCAGATCTTGGCCAGGGTCGGTTTAGTTTCAATGGACGCCAACACAGTTGATCAATTTATCCGTTTAACCACGGCAGTCACGCATACGACATCAAGCTTTGATTGCAGTGAACATCGGCAACTCCAGCGGTTTGTTGAGAACGCTCTATACGCATTTTGAGTTCAGAAATACGAGAGAGTTCACTTTTCAATTTCTGGTATTGTACTGTATATTATTATTATACACGTCGAAGCCAGGCTCAAGAATGTTGAGTTGTTTGAACCCGACCGTTAATATCCAAGTGGAGACTTCAAACATTCATTTGCGCGTCAATGCACCCCCGCGGCGAAACGCCGCAGCTTGGAGCAATCGTGGCATGGAAGCTTTCACAAATCTCGTCATATCTTATGCAAATTTTGTGCGCTTGCTCCAGTAAAAGCTTGGATCAATTATGTACAGGGAGGTGCGCGTCAGCTATGCATACGCTGATGGCCGTCTCGATCCACGTGTCTCGTAAGGCTTGTTCAGACGGAGAATGCAACATGTTGATGGTCAATTCAGGATACGACGAGCATAGTCTTGTTTGAAAGCGCTTACGCCTATGTGAGGACAAAATGGAGTGACGAGCTCCTTTCACAGCCAACGGGGATGAGCCGGATCACAGGCGAACGGTGATTTGGGTGTTGGTGGTCCGTCGATGCCTTGTCCTTTTGACGTCTCCACTCCAACAGTAGAATTCATAATTACCTAGGGCAAGCAGTACTGTGATCAAATATCGGATGCAGTGCATGACTTACCATACCATTGCACAGCATGCCGTGCGTGCCGTTTGCTGAGTGGTGGCGTCGAGTTGACTGTTATCGGAGCTGCACCAGCAAGATCGTGCCAAGTCCAGCCCGAGCAGCAACCAGCGCCTCGGTACCCAGCCAGCCCTGCACAAACGAGATTACTTGGGACTGAAATCGTGGATGACTCGAAAGAGATACCTCTGAGCATTCAGCGTTGGATCCATCTGTTGCTGGTGGTGCCCGTCGAGAAACAGAACATACATCCTTCGCAGTGCGTGTGCAACGATGATACTTGACGGCGGTCGCAGAGTTGAAACAGGACCTAGAAACGCCGCCTCCCCATCCAATCTTCTTGGCCAAGCCGTCACGGCAACAACGGGTCCGTTTGTCAAAGCTTAGACCTTGGAAGCGCAAACCAAGAATTGTTACCTGGTGCCTGGCTATAACAGAATAGGTCTGTCAGAGATTGAGATGCAGCCAAGCCTCGGAATAAGAAAAGAATCGATCTTGTTGGAAGAGACCTTTTCAGCTGAATTGACCCCAAGTCCGCCGATCATGAGCTTGTTGGAGGGGCTAGGACGTGATTCTCAAGCCCACTCGCTTCAGCAGCCATGTGCATAAAGCTTACTGTGGGCTTGGATCAGGTCAGGTTTATCCACGGGCCAGGCACTAGGGGATGCACAATTCCTGTTTTGTGCGTCCTCTCAATAAGGTTATCACCAAACCGAAGCCCACGCTCGCGTTTATGGTTGGTACAATTGACTGGGTTCCTATATTAGCCACGGGACTTGCCCCTTTTGTCAACGTTTTGAAAGCAATTTCTTGGTCCGTCCTTGTACGAATGTCACCTGTGGGTCATGTCAACCTCCTTCATAAAAGGGCCGCGAAGCAATTCGCAACTCGATTTGCTCCCAGAGTTCCGAGATCGATACGTATACGCTCCGACACCAATGCAGGAGATCGATGATTGAAACTCGGCGAAGAAAATATTTGCAGGCTCCAGCATTTGATACCAGCTCGGTCCTGAAAAAGAAAGGACAGTTAATTAATTAAATATGTGGCTGAGGATGATCGTTGAAGGCGTCGTAGGAAGCAAGGAACATGGGAGCGGGACGATTCGTCAGTCAACACCTACAAATTACCAAAGCTCCGAACAACCTCCAGGGCTTTGTTGGCAAGGCAGATTCTGACTTTGCTGGTAGCAAGAGTTTATGGTTCGTTCCTCCTGGATCTATCTCCGAGTAAAGACCCCTCCCTATCCGTTCATGCCTATTCCCTGCTATGACCGTCAAGAGATGAGATGGATCAAACTGTTGCACTGTTAAGTTCACGATCGCTTCGAAGTTGCGCCAAGTCAAAACCCCGTGGAGATTGACTTTGATCTTTTGGAGCGTTGTTGGCGTGGCATCGGTACGACTGGAACCTTCAATACGCACCAGCTCCAACATTTTCATGGCTTCCTGGCAATCACTGCAAGCCGGACGCTGCCGGAATATAGAACAGTTGCAGCCGGTCGGGACTGTCGGCTATAGTCAACGGATTTGAACCCGTCTGAGTCCGCCTCATCTCTAATAATATGCCGAGATGCACTGTTGCACTGACCGGTAGATAATTATCCGAGCTACGATATCGCGGTTACCTCGACTGTTAACTTTGTTCCCTATCTACCTGCGAGTGCTGGGTGTCAGCAATCAATATCTGCAAGAAGGAAATACGATCTGCACACTATTTCCTTATCCTAGCCATTGAGGCGTGACTGGGCTCAACGTGGCTTTCGTTCTGCACCATCTGCCAGGACCGTTGTGGTGCCTCGTCGGACTACGTATGGAAGCTGACTCGCTCACACCAGTTTCTACGCTCTTGTTCATGTTCATTCAGTTCCTGGTTCGAGCATACATGTTTCAAACATTCATCAGCTATGCCATGGTTACATACATAGTTCAGAGATGTATGTATATATGTATGTATGGATACCACCCGAGCAAGACGTGGACGGCTCCCCGGGTTTAGCTTTGAGAATAACAGCTTGTGCCACGCACGTTCTAACACAAATCTTCCACTTTCATCCGCATCTTCATATCTAGATTGCATTACCTCCATATCAGGTATGGCGGGTATAAGTTATAACTTCCCTTCCCCTGCACAACAAGCTTCATCATTAGACTTCCCACCGCGTGTTGGTGACCGTTCCTGCCGTTCCGCTGGCATGCGGACCGTTCATTACTGGTCTTGTCCAACCTTGTCAACGGTCCCTTTTTCTACCTCCTACTCACCCGGATACCCGTGAGTCTCGAGATTGACTGATCAAGTGTCGAGACTATTTTTGGAAAGGTTCAATTTTAAAATGATGCACACTCATTGGCGGCTGCTTTTCACCTCCCTACCCTCCTACCAATTTCGTGCCCTCCATCCGACTATGATGATGGAGATTGAACTGGTCGTTCGCTGTGCCGTTGATGTTCTTGATCTTGTTGTTGCTTTGCATCGTTAGTGCGATCACGGCCAAGATCTAGAGTTCCTTTTTCCAGGGTAAGAGCCTTGAATTCTCCTCTCTACCAACTTTTTTTTAGACAAGATCGTCTCTGTTAGCCTTGCCACCAATGACACCTGTGATACCTCTCCCTGCATTCTTGTCCAGTGGCGCTGGAAATAAGAGGTCCGTCATGCCAGTCGAGCCTTGACGGAGCCAAAGACATTGGGTGCCTTTTGTGTCTCATTGCCCTGTGGAGTCTCACTCCCGTTGCATATAGTACTTGGTAAGATCTGGTGATGTCGCGATCATATAAGACTATTGACTGCTGCGGATTTCGATTCTGTATAGTCTGTCCTCCCTGATGATCATTCTCTTGTCGTTTCTCTTCATACTGTTTTTCGCAACTGCATCAACCAGCGCACGTTCAGTGCAACGCCAATTCGTTTCAATCTGGCTGCCCTTGCAACAAGGAGGTCAGCATCAGCGAGGACTCGATTCTAGGGAGCTTGCTTGAGCGTCTTTCCGCTCTTTGATCTCAGGGACATTCTGTGGCCTTGACCTGCCAGCTTTGTCGTTTGGGTCGTCTGTAATACCCAAAAATTCTATACAAGCGTTAGAATTGTCTTGCGTATGACGATATATCCGGAAGGGATTTCCATACTTGCGCTAAAAAAAATATAAAAAAAATATCAAGAGCAAGCCGGCCAGAAAGCCCCGAGCCAACTCCCGCTCTAATTCTCTGCCGCGAGCTCGAGTCTGTCCATAGGTCAACGCATCAGAAGAAGTCATCGAGTGATGACTCACTATGCTCAGATCCGAGGTTTGGACGGTCACCACTAGCCGGCTCTTCTGGTGATAGGCAAGTTGCAAGCTGATCATCAGTTGAAGTAACTACCGTCTCGATAGTCCTCGATGGCGGGCAGAGAGTATCCCTCAAATCAGCATCTGATGTTTGTTGTCGACCAATATTCCCATCAGAGTGGGAGCTCTCGCCGCCTTTCTGGCATCGATACAACCGCGCTTGGACTCGCAGTCTATGCCATTAATCTGTGGTTCGACCAGCTGGACGAGGCTGAAGGCAAAGGCGAGTTGGAATGTGATGTGGACCATTTATCAGAGATTGTCCACTGTTGATCTGAATCTGTGTTTGACTTGAATATCCTCGGCAGTAAGCCGGCAGGGCTCAGTATTTGTTTTGGCGGCCAGCTTCTTGCATTAGAGAATCTCAACAAATGCAAAAGGGCTTGTCCACTGTCCGCCTAGATATGACAAGAATATCATGGCTTGTGACCAAGACGGGCAAATTACGTAGTCGGTTCACTTTCATTGTTGTTACTAGAGCATAAAGACAACATTACCTTTAGTTGCAGCTGCGTGGATAGCTACCCCAGCCGAGAAGCAATGGTCGCTACCAATCTTGGCAATTTGACAAGACAAGAGCAGCCTGAATTCACTGAAAAAGACGCAAATACTTGTCATTCTTCATGATTTCCCTCAGCTTAACAAGGGTGGGTAATCTTTCAACACGTCCAAAATCGACAACGACTTCAGTCAACATATCAAAGATCTTCACTCCAAGACGTGGTTCAACAAGCCAACATTGTATCTGTGTCAAAACGAGATGTGTAACTTCTCAGATGAAACCAGTCAATGGCATCAGACTGTAAAGAGCGGCCTTGAATCACTCTTAAACTCTGCTGTGTACTTCGCGCCGTTGCTACAGCTTGCTACAATCGCAGTGCTTGTCCGAAAGGACCGCAGCATTAGCACCGTAGACTGGGGTGCAATCGAAGCTCGCATCTTTCAGTCCGTCGCCGTACACCAAGCCCCGTTGGAGGGAACGTATCAACGTGTGGTTCAGTGGCAGGCCATTCGATGCGATTGTGCCTCAGTTTGCGGTCATTGGCTTATCTATGCCGATGTTGTGGGTGGTTTTCACGCCGAGGAAGCTGCAGGAAAGAATAACTGAGAGTATGGACCAGGTATGACGGTAAAGAATGGGGGGGGTTGACAGATTTTATATATATCGTGTTTGTACCTGTTGGTGTTGAGATGGCGTATGGATGGGGCCTTGGACCAGCATATAGTAGAAGGGAGGATTGAACGAAAGTTAGTGTCATGTTGATCAGTGAGAGGCATCAGATGCTTTTATTTTGAAGATTGATTAGATCATCCCCTCGAGATCGAGAGACGTATGGTGACGATAAGGGTTATTTGTTTTTAGTGATCAAGTTCGGTCTACGAACCTCACCTACCTCATCTAACTCTTAAATTGAGACCAAATGCTATGTAAATAGCCAAAAACTCCTTCTTTCACTTAAATGATCTATGTTACTAGGGCTGAGGCTTGCCAACACCTCATTACAAAGCGGTTCTTCAATGTGGCTGAGGCAAAGGAGGTCGACCTTGTTGTGTCAGCCGACCTCGAAGACATACGAAGCTTGCTGAAACTTTCAGAAGGTATGGACAGCATACATACTCAATAACTTAAACTGGTGAGTTGTTCTTTAGAACTCGGTCCGTACATGGCAATTTGCACGACACCTGCCCACCAAGTCAAGGACTTTAGCAACAACACCGTCCAGGTCTCGAGCTCTTGGCGGCCAAATACGCTTTGAGGACTGAAGGCCGGTTAATATTGGAAAGACTCATATGAAACCATATCAAGAGAATACTATTATATATCTCGAAGTGGGCTGGCGTTGTCAACCTGGCTATCCGCGGTGGCGATGGGATTGTACAAACCCTAACTCAGGCCATCAAGGACCTCGGTTTTCCTTATCGTGAAGAGAAATTATTTCTGGTACTCTCTAATATAGTATCTACATGCAGTCTTTGTACTACATTCACACGAAGAATCGTATTCAGGCAACAAGGAAGCCTTCTGAGCTTGTTCTTGGTTTTGTTACTTTGAGAGTAATTGCAACTGGCAACAATGAAACTCGTGATAATGATTTCTCTTTGATATTTACCTGAAGCGAGCAGAAACAATAGGGGAGATGGACTGGGCTACCAATACCAGGTTCCTTCTGAAGCCGCTGGCCATGGTATAGACTCCATAATCTCAAGACGATGTATTTATACATCATATGATTCTGTGGAGGCGTCCAAGTTATCGGGAAGGGGGTGGCAGGCCTACCTGAGGCCCTCTAATTAAAGCTCGTTCTGTTCTTAAAGTTCAAGATGTGCGACAATACCGTCTATCTATTCCATCTCTATCAGGAAACCTGTGATGCTGGTGTAAATCTGATTAGACCGACCGGTTCCGGAGCGAAACTGGTAGCAATTGAGTAAAGTACAGCTGCCTGTCGCGGAACTTTTGCGGTGTGCAGTCCTACCGCGAAGCCTCCCAGGACTGCGTTCCCTGCCCTAGATGTATCCGCGATCTCAGGGGAGTCGGCGTCGTAGAAAGCAGGAAACCATACTGCTTCTAGTTGCGATCTTGACATAACACTATATCCATATTCACCACAACGTACGACGGCAATGCTCTCACCATGATGACCGATGCCGGCGTCGAGAAAACATTAAGTTTCTCCCTCCGTAGCCTGCCGAGAGAACGAGTGCGTATCTTGGCTGCCTCTGACTAAATACTCCAGCTCTAGGTGGTTCGGGGAGAAGATGTCGACTAGACAACATGCCTCGATGTGTGTCTCTAATTACTTCTTGTTGCAGGATAGCGGCGCAGGCTCCCATACAATCGAAGACATTTGCTGCATCTGCTGAGATACTCCTGGGATGTCATACCGCATTTCTCGAGAAGGATATCTTTGTTCTTCTAGAACGACCATGCCCAGCGATGCAGATATATACATTACTATGCATCCATGGCGATGACATGATACGTTTTTTTCCTAGAAGTGAAGCAATGTACAGTATATTGTAGCATTTACCTCACAAAGTAATAGAGAGGTCGGGTACAGGTCGTTGACGAATTAGTGCAACATACGTCCATCGACCCACCCTAGACACGTTTTTGACGGAGCCTAATGATTATAACTCGGTAAATTTTTGCCTGAGCTTTATTAGAAGTGGAATGAAGCGTCTATGCCAAGAAAGAAACTGGATCGTTTGCAAATACCTATGCCTGTTGTTGAACTTCGCGTGACGCACAGCCTAGGTTTCGAGGTAGAGTTCATGTTCATGTAACTGAATGAATATCAAAGCCCAGTGTAGGATTAGGTAGCGGGATTCGCTCTAAAATTGTTAAGTTTAACGAGGAGTTTACTAAACACCTCAAACATGATATTATAAACAAATAGTGAATTTTTTTTAATTGCAAAACTGTCGCCTTCTTCCAACTCGATAATATTCCGAAATGGACTATGGCATGGACGAAATGTGCTCTATAGTTAAACACTCTGACATTTCTGGAGACTTTAAGATGTATAAGAACAGTAGGACCCGTCCCAATTTCATCAGTATATCGAGGGGACCAGGAGCTGGTAAAGGAACCCAGTGGCCATTGCTTGCCAGGGCAGGGCATTCAACAATTTGCACCACATCAGCATTGGAGATGTAACGCACGAGGAGATGCCCCGTCATGCCAATTCATACGCCAAGATTGCGCACAAAACATGGCGGCAGGCCATAGCAATCACTGAGAGTCCTCAAGTCTTACATTGATCGCTGTGACAAGGGGAATGGCGATGTATTTCCTCTCAATAACAAGGCCTTGCTTCCTCCTCAACAATGTTCGGCTAACCTATCAGGATGTTCTCGAACCCTGAGCAGCTGGAATGCTTCGAGACCGACCAGTGGACTGATCGGGCGCATCTTTCTGTTCAAGTGCCCCGAGGATGTCTTGATCAACAAGTTGCTGCAGCAAGAACGATTTGATAACAACCTCGAGATAAGTAGGTCGCCTTGATACATTCAATCAAGTTATTAAGCATATTATTGACCAATTTGAGAGGCGTGGGAGACTCTGGATCGTAGATGCGGAGAGCCCTTTGGACATGGTGAGACGTCGTTTTTATATGTTTTAAATGGTTGATGAACTGTGAAATGAAGAGCAAGCCAGCACCTTGGAGGGAGGGAGACAAGAGGTGGTTAATTTGCATATACAGTAATTTTGACACGAGATTGGAAGACTGGGGTGTCATGACTAATTTTGAATTGACTGAACACCTCAATACTGCAACGTGAACATACTTACTATACCGTGCTACAGCAAAGAACTACGGATATTGCGGCAGTTGGTTGCTGGCATATTAAAATAGAATTTTCGCATTTTGTTAAGCTTAACTCAACGTCATTTGCACTCTTGAGTTGAGTGATATTCTTAATGCTTTATTTTTATGCATGGATCGAGTTTGCAACCTTGAAAAAAGTCGACAGGCCTAGACCATCCTGGCTGGCACTAATCACTTTACCAGCCTTCGCATTTTACCCCTTTTGAGGCTTCTCAACGAGGGGAACCCTGATATTAAACTTGACGTTGATTTAGTTTAGCTCCTCTGAGAGGAACGTTTTGTTGAAGGCTCCACTGAAGATATTGGCAACATTCCCAGACGATCTCGAATACGACGCGCGACAGTGGCGACGTCTACAGTAGAAGCCCTCTTATCCCTCTGCACATACTCTTCTTTACCGTACTTCTCTCAACCTCTAGTCATGAGACTTTGATTTCGCCTGCACTAATGACAGACGGTAAAAGGCACCACCCCTCCTCAGTCGACGCATGCATCACGCCAGGTGCTTGCACTTGCTGCTGCTGTTACACCGACTGTTGGATGTAAGTCGGACTCGACTCCAACCGCGTCCGCAACTTGATCTCAGCTCAACACTATCACACCGGCACGACAAGGTTCAGCATGGGCTTCTCGAGTGTCAAAGACGAGTCGCCGCGATCGTCTAGGTCGCGGTTCTCTGAGGATGGCCCTCTATCTCCGGATAGCTTTCTGGGACACTATCCTTGGCCAAGCACCAGCACCGTGGCTGACAAGCGCTATGAGGCGCATCACATGCAAGGTAAGGTGCCAGCCATATCTCTGCACGGTGACTATGAGAATACTGACTCTTTAGATCCTGCACATAAAGCGAAGCAGACTGAAGCCTTCTATCGCGATCTCATCTGGTCACATCCTTCAAAAGCAAAGGATGCTCTCAAGGCCCAGCAGGGACCAAGAGCCCCCAAAACATGCGAATGGATCATGAATGTGCAAGAAATCAAGAGCTGGCTGAAACCAGAGCCAGAAAACCAGCACGTGTTATGGATTTCTGGCCGCCATGGAAGAGGAAAATCCACCATGGCTGTCTACTTCGCTGAGAAGCTCACCAACGATTTCGCCACTGATGCCGCCAATACATGCGCCTATTTCTTCTGCGACTCGCAAGATTCACAGAGAAATACTGCCCATGGAATTTTACGAGGACTGCTTTCACAGATCTTTCAGAACCACCCACATCTCCTCAGCGACAGAATCCGCAGAAGACACGAGTATCGGGGCTCTCGAGTATTCGAGAAGCCTCAAGCACTCTGGAATTTGTTGGTAGAAGTTGCCTTCCGGTCTGATTGTCACATTTTCTGCATTGTTGATGGGCTGGATGAGTGCGATGTGAGCTCTCGAACTATTCTTCTGGAGCAGATCGAGCAGACTTTCCATGGCCTGAAGCCTGCCAAGAACCTCAGCCTTCTCATTCTCAGTCGACCAAGTTCAAAAATCCACGAGTATCTGGGTGGGTTTGTTCATCGAGACCTCGACTCATTCCCACAGTCGCAACATGATGTTGAGATATATATTGACCAGCGAGTGCGACACATCGCAAAGAAGCGAGGTTATTCGAGCACAGGTACCACTCAAGTGAAGCGAGTCTTTCAGGCAAAGTCCGAATACAGTTTTCACTGGGTGCGTTCTGCCAGCGAAAAGGTCTGTAAGCTTCGATCTGAAGATGCCATCAAATTCCTCAAAGGAGTACCCAACGGATCTGAATTTACCGTCCATGCCACATCGTCAACCCATAAACAAGACGACCTTGATCACTTCGGCTTTGGTTACACCGATGAAGATAGAGAAAAGCACCACGCTCGCCTCAACTCGCCATTTGTCAGTGCGATATTAACGGGAAGAGTTGAGATGTTGGCGTTTCTTCTCAGCAAAGGCGAGCCGTTGACGCCATACACGATCCGCGCAGCGGCAAGATGGGGCTGTCCGGGAATGCTACAGACAATCATTACACTTCGACGGGATGAAATATCACACGATGAAGACCTCTCTTGCTCTGCGGCAGAGTGTGCCACCGTTGAGATGATGGATCTTATCTTCAGTCACCCAGAGTTCAGATGGAGCGACGCAGCGATGATCGGAGCGATAAGAAACGAGCGAAACGGGCTCAAGATACTCAGAGTGCTATTTGAACTACACGGCAACGAGATCATACTTGACGAATGGATGATGGGGAATATTGCCAGCATTTGCCATCCGAGAACCATGGACTACCTACTCACAGAGCACGGAACCAGGATTCAAATCACCACAGCCGTGGCTGAGAGGGCTGTTGAGAACCGTCAGGGACCAGCCATGCTCAGAGTCCTCCTCAAGCACCGAGCGCACGAAGGCTTCGTTGACGAGGGCTTGATGACACTTGCCTTAGCCAAAACTCGATCTCGACCAGATTTCATGGCTCTCTTTCTCGAGATGCCAAAGAGCAAAGCCCACTTCACGAAACAGGTCGTTTTAGCAGCGATTGCTTCACCGCATCAAGAATCTGACGATGACTGGGCTCCTGAGGTCCTCGAAATGCTTCTAGCTCATTGCGCTGCTGACGTTGTCATTGACGAGGAGATTGTCATCGAGACCTTGTGGGAACTTGGATATCCTGGTCTACAGGTTCTCTTTGAGTATAAAGAAGAGAGCGTAAGAGTGACACAGGGACTGCTTGATGCCGCAGCCGGTGTATGCTCGGCGAAAGAGTTCCCAGAGCTCGTGGGAAGAGCCGAGGATGACTTTAAGATCACGCAGGACATGCTTATCAACATAACACTAAACGTGCGACATGGCGACAGGCTCCTACCTGTGATACTGAAATACCAAGACGGCCCCGTGAGCATCGGCCACGAAGCCGTCGAGGCGTTTCTCAAGGCGGGACAGATTGGCTTCAAGGGCTTGCTTGTTCTCCTGCTTAGGGACCGCGGCTGTAGAGTCAACCTTACTAGAGGTGCTCTCCGGTCTTGGATCCGCGATGAGCAAGTTTGTCGAGGGAGCCTGGCTCTTCTATTTGTTGCGCTTCATTCTGGGTGGTGCAAGCTGTCGGGAGAGATGTCGAGCTCTAGGACGGAGAGGCTGGAAGCTCTTATCAAGCATTATGCTGAGCTGGATGATGTGAGACGAGTTCTCGCGGAGGCCATGGAGCGCTCCAAGAAGGAGATGCGTGGGGCTTGAGGGTCTGTGATGTTACTAACGAAGTTATGATGAGATGACTTTTTATGATGGATAAAGCGCGCAACCGGGTGGTTGTCGCTAGACCATAGAACATTCCACTGGGATGGAGATACTATGAACATGTATATAGAATAGAGCTACAGAGTAGATTTGGGGTGTAGTTTGTTGTAATAGTCCACTTATTTTTCGTTATCTAACCTATTGGTCAAGTACCCGTCAACCGATCAGGAACCGAGCACGATTGAGGATCCTGAGCAACGTTAGAGCTCAATAACCCCAGATACTAGTGTTGGTTAGTGCTATCAGCAACACTAAATAACTCACGGTGCGTGAGGACCAACAGGGGTGTTGCACGTATACGTATGGAGGTCACAATCATCATGGCGATCAGCAATCTCTGACGAAGCTGCCATGACAACATACACAAACGAAGCGAGATGTTCCAGACCCTGGCAACAGTAACAGCAACAGCAACAGGCTGTTTGTTGTTTGTTCCTGATACGCTCAGCCTTGGCGTTGATAAGATGAGACGGGGCGGAGAAAAAAGGTACCAAAAGACGCATGATGCCTAAGGCGGAAAGGCGTTAGTTCTGGTTGCCGAGCAGGGAAAGTGGAGACAAGGAAGACACAATGGTGCGTCATTGCCAGGCGAGTCACAAGGTCATGAGCAGGGGAGGCTTCAATGCCAGGAGGCGTAACTTACGAATCCAGGCAGGTGCGGCCATCCAAGCGCCGAAACAGGCCGCAAGCACGCGCAACGAGCTTCCCCCAGCTCGGACAGACCTGAGCTCCGTCACTCCCTCCGCCTCTTCTTAACCAACCATCTTATCACTCCATCTCCATCTTGCATCTTACACTTGCATCTTCATTCTCCATCTTCATCTGCATCACCAGCACAGCACAGCACATTCAAGCTCGCAACCTCTTGTCGAGCACTTCTGTTTATTCATCTCTTGGTCGCATTCTCGACCCGATTGCCCACCATGAAGAGCGCTCTTCTTACCGCCGCGGCGCTTCTGGGCTCTGCCCAAGCCGGTGTTCACAAGATGAAGCTCCAGAAGGTTCCTCTTGCCGACCAGCTGGTACGATTGAATCCCATGATCCTTGCGCGCTCTCTTGAAGCTCCCTAACACAATTCGCAGGCTACCAACTCCGTTGAAGACCACCTCCAGAGCCTCAGCCAGAAGTACATGGGTGCTGCTCGCCCCAAGAACGCTGCTGATTACGCTTTCGCCTCTAACGCTCCTAGTGTTGAGGGTGGCCACCTCGTTCCTGTTTCTAACTTCATGAACGCCCAGTGTAAGCTTCCCTTTGAACCATCAGACACTGCCCGGCACTGACCTTTCCCAGACTTCTCCGAGATCACCATCGGTACTCCCCCCCAGAGCTTCAAGGTCGTCCTCGACACCGGTAGCTCTAACCTCTGGGTTCCTTCCCAGGAGTGTGGCAGCATTGCCTGCTACCTCCACTCCAAGTACGACTCCTCTGCCTCGTCGACTTACAAGAAGAACGGCAGCGAGTTCGAGATCCACTACGGATCTGGTAGCTTGTCCGGTTTTGTTTCCAACGATGTCGTCTCGATCGGTGACCTCAAGATTAAGGACCAGGACTTTGCCGAGGCCACTAAGGAGCCCGGTCTAGCCTTTGCCTTCGGTCGCTTCGACGGTATCCTTGGTCTTGGCTACGACCGTATTGCTGTGAACCAGATGGTTCCCCCCTTCTACCAGATGGTTAATCAGAAGCTTCTGGATGAGCCCGTCTTCGCCTTCTACCTTGATGATCAGGAGGGCCAGAGCGAGGCTATCTTTGGTGGTGTTGATAAGTCCCACTATACCGGAGATATCGAGTACATTCCTCTCCGTCGCAAGGCTTACTGGGAGGTTGACCTCGACGCCATTGCCCTTGGTGACGAGGTTGCTGAGCAGGAGAACACTGGTGCCATCCTTGACACTGGTACTTCCCTCAATGTCCTCCCCAGTGCTCTCGCCGAGCTCTTAAACAAGGAGATTGGTGCTAAGAAGGGTTACAACGGTCAGTACACCGTCGAGTGCGACAAGCGCGACTCCCTGCCCGACATCACCTTCACCCTCGCCGGTTCAAACTACAGCCTCCCAGCCACCGACTACATTCTTGAGATCCAGGGCAGCTGTATCTCTACCTTCCAGGGCATGGATTTCCCCGAGCCCGTGGGCCCTCTCGTCATTCTTGGCGACGCCTTCCTCCGACGATACTACTCTGTCTATGACCTCGGCAAGAACGCCGTTGGTCTGGCCCGTGCCAAGTAAGATATGAATATTTATGTACGAATTATTCCAGATAGCGAATGGGAACACTGGCATGGACATTGAATTTGGACACTGGCATGGGACTAGTTTGAATTGTACGACAGACGGCGAGCGAGAGGGTACAAGAAAATAGCTTCTCGCACTTGATGCTCACTAATATGAAACCTATCGACTTTTTACCTGTATGTGAAGTGCTTGATTGCATGTTGCCTATGATGAGATCATATTTTGAGCTTACCTATGGGTGATTATTGTAATCATGATCATGATTACGCTAAGCCTGCAGCCACTCCCTGGATGTCATTAAGCTTGCTGGTGAATAACAAATGCCTAGGCGATGCTGAGGCCTGTTTCAACACCAGTGCTCTTGTTTCTGTTACATACGCGGGAGATGAAGTGTTGAAAGCCTTGGCTCTCAGCCCCTTAAGTGTACAGATTATCAGGCATAGAGATCATCCGGTGTAACCCAACATCGTCATCATTGATGTTCCTGTTCTGGCTCCGCAGAACTAACAGTACCAAGGTACAATAAACCGTTGGATTGACTCGAGTCACGTGAGTGGATCCTTAGGCTTTCTTCTTCGGAAAGAGGGCGCCAGAGTGGGTCCAGTGCTGGTCAGCGACAAGTAAGGGTGTACTTTGCGATCGAGGAGACACATTCTTCCCCCCCAGCGCAAAGCAAAGCACGAGCATCTTCCCCCCATTTTTTCGAGTTGAGATATTGCCTCGAGACGTGTTTGTCGCGTAATTTCCGAGTCGAGAGTACACAGTCACATCGATTGCACGATTGTGTCGTGGTTATCTCGATGAGGGCGTTTCGTTTTCGCTGCCTCGAACAAGCCTGTTACCTACCTGGAGTTGCACCAGCGACAGCGACTGGACCTGGACCCGTACCCGTTTCTGCCATCCACTACCGCTGTCATTCCAGCTGCTAATCACTGCCACTGTCCACTGTCCCTACCGCGTATCGCGACGAGGCGCGGCCAACGCCCCGACGACGACTTACGCTTGAAGCCATCATGACCACGCCGACCATGGCCCAGCCCACGGCCATTCACGCCAACGGCACCCCAGAATCGCCCAGCTTCGAAAAGGCACAACCTGTCGCCCCGGGGAAGCGAAAGCGCGAGACTGAAGAGGAGCGCGAAGAAGACGACGGCTCCGAGGAGCAAAAACCTGCCATTACCAATGGCGAGCCCAAAAAAGATCAGCGCGACTTGATAAAATCTTTCGTTGAGGTTCTAAGCAGGTACGCCTGCTTTTTTAATATTTTTCGTTGTTGATGCTTTCTTCCACGTCGCAACTTTGGCGCGAATGGCCTCTCCGTCCCGCATACTAACCCATCTCCAATAGCTATGACATTGCTCCCTCCATCCTCAAGCGCCCCCTGCCCGAATCCTCTAATGACGATGAAGATGAGCATCGAGCAAAGCGCCAAAAGTCGACCGAATTATCGACCATTTTCGACAAGGCTGCCGCGGATGCGTATGAGGATCTCGACCAAGTGGCTAATGACCTGGTATCCGCCATCCACGTCGCTTTGAAGGGCCTCAAGTCTCAATCGTCTGAGGATAAGATCGAGTCAACCGATGACACATTGAGAACACAAATTACTGAGTTCAAGGACAAAGCCATGCAGCTACTTCGACGTGAAAAGGCGTACCCAAAGACTACTGCTGACCCTCTTCCCGTAGAGGCTAAGCTTCCATCATCGCCTCAGAAGGGGGAACTGGTACTGTCTGTCGTTGGATATGCACCCCAAGAGAGAAGGCTATTCTCCAGTCTACCAGTCTCTGATGAAACAAATTTGCGTGATTTACCCTTACCTCAGGGCGTATCATTAACCCACATCATGCCCACAACCCCCCATGAACGAACTCAGACTCTTGGGGACTTGTTTTCGTCGCCTCGATCTCTGCCACCCCTACAGCCACCCAAGCAACCCAAGACACAAGCAAAGGGTAACACACTCGACTTTTATCGCCCAGAATTGACAGATAATTGTAAGTTTCGAAATGCTTCTTACTTTACGACCAAGCTGTCTGCTGGATGCTATCTCGATTATAGCAACGCGACCCCTTCATCACAAACCATGACCAAACAACGAGAACGTGCAGCAAGTCTAGCAGGAAAGCGACCTTCCACTACTGAGCTTGAAATGCACGAGATGGAGTCACTCTTCCGGGGTGCGTTCTCTAGTTTTGCGCCGTGCAAGGACGACTCGGGTGCGCTAGTGCCGTCAAGTGTTGCAGGTCGGATGTGGTGGCAGCGATCAGGTCAACGTAATTTCCAGAATATGATTGAGGTCGAATACTACGGCGGTGCTGAAAATGAAGAGGCAGCCGACAGGGACAAGTCTATGGATCTCGACGAAAAGGCTATTCAAGACGCGATTGACAACTGGGACGAGTCTGTTGTTGATCCGTCGCTGGAAGAGGCCTTGGGAACCAAGCGGACGAATGAAGAGAAGGAAGTTGACGAGATTCTGGAAGAGGTCAGCGACATGATCGAGACCCTGTCTTCTTACCAGCGAATCCGAAACCTCAACCTTCCGAACTCGCAAAACCGTTCATCGAGCGATCCGGTCACAGGCGATATGTTGGCTACTCCCGGACCGACCCCTTCGGAAGGCGAACAAGCTACGTACCAGATGCTCAAGGCACAGCTTGCTCTGATCATCAAGACGTTGCCGCCTTATGCAGTCGCCAAATTAAATGGAGACCAACTAGAAGATCTACTCATCAGCACCAAGGTTCAAGTCCAAACCGACCAGTACAAGGGTGTTATGGAGGAGGACGAAGCGGGTGTGCAGGCTCGTATGCGAGCGCAACAACAAGCTGCTCAAACCAATACTCGACCTCCCCCGCAACGCACGCCCAGTATGTCAGGCGTCTCATACGGACATCACACACCTCAAAACCAGTACGCAACCCCTCACCGAACCCCTTCAATGCAGCAGCAGCAATATTATCGACCTGGGCCTACACCCAGCTTCCAACCTCAACCACGACCTCTGCCCGCTCAACCCCGACCTCCTCAACCTAACCAGTATTCTCGACCCAACGGCTATCCCGCCCAGTATGCAACCCAGGTGGCCAAGGCCCAAACTCCCTACGGCCACCAGAGCATGCCTCAGTATGCTTCCCAGCCAAGGCCCCAGTTTGGGCAGATACCAGCTCAGCAGGGAACGCCCAGTGCTCGATACCCTTTCCAACCGGGCTATCCGCAGCAACAAGCCGGTACACCCTCGCAGCCCAACTTTGGGGCCTACACGAACGGTCAAGCTATGCCGCAGCGCACGATGTCTCCTCAGGTCAACAGACAGACCTACAGCTCATCGCCTAATATGCAGCAGCCTCCGCGATATGGTACGCCGAATCAGGCTGCGGGAAATCAAATGAACAGGTACCCGAGCAACCCCCCTCAACAAGGAACGCCTGCTCAGAACCCTGGACTTACAGGATACCACACCGTTATCCCTGAGGCTCAACAGCAGCGGATCCTCGATCAAGCTAAAGCCCGGGTCGCCGCGCAAGAGCGGTCCGCCATGTTCACCGACAAGATCGCGCAGCCTGGCACTCCCGGTTACGGAGGAGGAATGGGCCAGGGCGGGACTATGGATGCCAACAGGCTTGCAGCTGCTCGAGCGAGTATTGCCGCTCAGCAAAAGCCCCCGACTCCCAACTCTCAGCGATCGAGTATGAACGGGACGCCAGGGCCGCAAGTTCCTCATAAGGTGACCCCCGTTCCAGTCCCACCGATCCCAGGCATGCAGCAGAAGCCATAGTGATAAAGCGACCTCCTTTTGTGATTCTTTGGAAAGATAAACAAGGGAAAAAGGAACGACTTAGAAGATACCGAGCCGGACCCGGGGCATGGGAGTAGTGAGCAGGGGATTAGGTGGGCGTTTAGACGTGGATTCTCGAATTGTGTTTATTAACTACGTTTTCTGAGGAGTTGGTATTTTTGTGAACCAGGGGAAAAGGCACGAGATGCTACTTTTTTTTTTTTACTACATGGAGAAGAGGAATGGTTGGGGGTGTTTTCCGTTGAGTTGTTGACCTGGGAGGTGGAAGCTCCTGGTTGTGTAATCCCAGACGCCATATTGGCGCGTGTATGCAGATTAAAAAAAAGGCACTATTGATAGTATCGTTTCGAGTTGCAAGAAGTCTGTGTTGTCTTATGTTGGACAGGTTTATATAAGTGCCGTCCATTGGATAATCTAGATACTTGTGTCTTAGGCTATAAAAAAAAGGTCCGATAATGTTAAGATGAGGAGATGCATGTATACTACTAAAACAAGAAGATGTTGAGTTGATCGTCAATTCTACAGAGCTGAGGGGTATCTATCAAAGGCGAATCTTGGCTGCCCATATTTTGCATCCTCTACCTATTCCCAAAACAAAGATTTTATACACACAACTTTTCCATCCCGTCGTACAAGAAGCTCAGGTATTTTCCATTCGGACTCGTCTTTTATACTGCCGGTGTCCCAGGCGCTGGCAGGTCGGAGACCATCTCCCGCTCCTGCATCATCTCGAGGACAATACGACGGAGCTCAAATACGACTTCAACAGCAATGAGAAGAATGATGATCCACTCCAGGCGCGTACCGTGCTGCTCGCTGGACATCTCGCGCAAGACACTAGCGATTTCAGCAGCGTAGTCCATCTTCTGGTTCAGTGCACGAATGCGCACATTGACGTCGAGTGCGCGACCGACTTGCTCATAATAACCCTCAAGACCCAGCTCGGAACTGGTGTCCCAGAAGATGTCGGGTAGAGAGTCGGTGAGCTCGGAGTAGTGGTTGAGACGGGCGCGGAGACTGAGCAGCTCGCCTGTCTTTTGGAGGATGAAGCGACGACCGAGGGGCACTCCGGCGCCCTGGGAGAGGAGGGCAGGGATGTTGCGTGTGCTTTCAAAGTACGACGTCAGTGCCGTTTCGAGGACGGCGAGCTTTGTGCTTCGGGCAAGGCCTGAAGAGAAGGCGACCTTTGCTAAAGTAGTGTCTAGCTTATCGGCTTCCTTATGTTCCTTGCGTGTGCCGAGGACAATGACATCGCCCTTGAGCACGCTTGCCTCTCGGTTAGTGTCGGTAGTGAATTCGAGGTCTTCAAACTCTCGACACTTGATAGGATGCGCCTCTTCAGCGGCGCGCATGATCTGCCTGGTGACTACATCTGGAGGCAACGACCATGTTACAATCGTGCCGGATGGGAAGACGAAGATGTCTCCACCGTTGACTCCTCTTGCATGGACCACTTCGTTTGCGTCGAATCCCGTGCCATCCGGGTCGATGTCGAAGCCATGCGAAGAGAGAATCTCAAGAACTATAGGCATCTTGAAAGATTCTGCGACGCATGTTGCGCTAACCACATTGGAGGGTTCATCGCTAGGACTTCCTGGCGCAGCTGCCCCTCGTTTCGGCTGCTGGGCTATGATGGCAACGCGCCGGAGCGAATTCTTGGCCGTATTCGATCGTGTAGGCTTTCTCTTGGCGGACGCAGGACCCTTTTCTTCTTTGGATAGCTCAGGGACTGAGCGGGAATCGTCGTCGGCCTGGGAAAGGTAGGGATTCGAGGTGAAGAAGCTGCGCTTTCGCGGGAAGCTGGCAAGAGATGTGATGTGGAACGATCGATGGGGCCTCAGCCGTGGTCCGGCGACTGAAGTGTGAAAAAGGCGGGCGACATTGAGGGTGATCCGCTGCGGGGAATTCCTCATGATGCTACAACAATTAGCCCATAGGAAAGTGAGAGACGTTATATGTCAACTCGAGGCTTGTACAGAGAATAAACGACACCGACTACTATAACAAAACGACATCGGGAGCGGGACCGACGATAAGATAAGTTAGTCATCGGATCTATCTTCATGTGATAGGTCATGTGATCCCCCTCAACGGAATGTGGCTACGCTAGACCGCTTCGAGAAGCCATCTCGACACCCATGACGAAGTCCCACCAGAAGATAGATCCATCTCTAGGGGAGACCAGACTGCCCAGAAACGGTTAATTACGCTTCTCAACACCGACGGGACGATTTAAAATCAAAAGACGCCCCCTTCAACTTCAACCCTTCAACAACCTCTTGGCGCCGTTCCCCGTCTCTTTTACTTTGCCTGTTCCGCTGTTTTCTCATCGCGGACTCTCCCTCATACTCTACCCCACCATCTATCACCATGGATCTGAACCCCAAGTACGACAACTATGATTTCCCTACCAAGGGCCCTGAGAAGCAGGACGGCCACGCTGGCTACCTCACGGAGGACCAGATCGCCAAGCTGCACCAGTTCCGCATGATGCTCGAGTCTGAGGGCGTTACCGACCGATTGGACACCTTGACTTTGGTACGTGAGATACCTACCTAGCTACCTGAGCAAGCTTCGTGTTCCTGGACCCTGAAAAAAAGGGCCATGTAACGCGCCGCCACGCAACGCAGCGGGTGCTAACAACGCCCCTCTACAGCTTCGATTCCTCCGAGCGCGCAAGTTTGATGTCGAGCTCTCAAAAGCCATGTGAGACTTTTCCCCCTTCATCTGGTGGCGGTGGAACGAGAAATGCGCTGGCCGCGACAGGGGGCTGACCGCCACTACAGGTTTTTAGATACCGAGAAATGGCGAAAGGAGACCAAGCTCGACGAGACTGTGCCTGTCTGGGACTACCCCGAGAAGGCTGAGGTTGGAAAATACTACACTCAGTTCTACCACAAGACCGACAAGGTATGGTGAGGTGGTGTTGATGTGGAGAGTCATCATGAGGACATACGCTGACTGATATCTCTTTTTATACAGGATGGCCGACCCATCTATATCGAGACTCTGGGCGGCATCGACCTGAACGCCATGTACAAGATCACGACAGCTGAGCGCATGCTTACCAACCTCGCTGTCGAGTACGAGCGCGTCGCCGACCCCCGTCTTCCTGCCTGCTCCCGTAAGGCTGGCCATCTTCTCGAGACATGCTGCACCATCATGGATCTCAAGGGTGTCTCCATCGGCAAGGTCCCCCAGGTGTACTCTTACGTCAAGCAAGCCTCGGTCATCTCCCAGAACTACTACCCCGAGCGGCTCGGCAAGCTGTACATAATCAACGCCCCCTGGGGCTTCTCCACCGTTTGGGGCATCGTCAAGGGCTGGCTCGACCCCGTTACTGTCTCCAAGATCCACATCCTCGGCTCCGGCTACAAGAGCGAGCTCCTCAAGCAGGTCCCCGTCGAGAACCTCCCCAAGGCCTTCGGCGGCGCGTGCCAGTGCGAGGGTGGCTGTGAGAACACCGATGCCGGTCCTTGGCACGATCCTCAATGGGCTCGTCCCGCTTGGTGGGAGAAGAAGCAGGAGGGCGATGTCATCGAGAACAAGGGCTCTGAGATCGAGGAGCCCACGAAGGCTCCCGATGCTGCCCCCGTTGCTGAGGGTGCTGACGCTACCCAGACTGCTCCTGCTCCCGCCCCTGCTGCTGCTTAAGAGAGTAGGACACATGCCACGGGGATGGATACGGATGAATGATAGACGGAGTGGTTCTACTGCGTCTTAATATAGGCGGCATATTTTCTCTCGTTTACCATGCTTTTTCAACAACAAATTGGGGTTTGAGAGGTTGCCAGAGCGGGAATACGAAACGATAAAACACGTTGCAAGGAAGTCGGGCGGAGTGTGACGTTTGTAGGGAGCGAAAAAAGACTGCTAGGCCCCTTTTCTGTTCAGCTGTATAAACATGCTGGTATGGCCTATTTCGTGCGCGCCTAGACTTACGTTAGATGTTGGTTCGCTTGGTCCGAGATCTTGCTTAACACGACTGTAATAGTTCTCAACAAATAGACGCGGTCTCAAGTTCTAGCTTGTTTCCAGAATGTGATGATAGAATAATGTCGATTAACCCAATGCGCCCCAACTCCTGAGCATGTCCGCAATACACTGAATTCCGCCCTGGGTATATATTTAAGGTAAATAGGCTGTAATGTGACGTTATCGTCCCTGAGTAACAACATACTCGCCCGCAACGCGCGCCCTCTCCATCTTGGCCACCACAGCAGGCATGTCGCGCTTCAGCCTGCCCAGACCCTCGACGGCCCTGCGAAACCCGGTCTCGACGCCGTCCTGCCTCTCGAGGGGCTGCACATCTAGCCCGACGTCTGCGGCATCGGCAATCACCTGCTTCTTGCGCGCCTCGAGGAGGTCGTCGTCGCGCTTGAGGCTGTCGCGCAGCTGCTCGGCCTGGTTTGCAGCGGCGGTGGCGGGGACGGAGCGCTTCAGGGCTGCGACGTCCTCGAGGAGCTTTTCTTCCTGGGTGATGAGGTCTGCGACACGACGGCGCTTGCGCGTGTCGAAGGGTTCATAGACGGGGTCTGGCTCGGCGGTGGATTCGGAGAGGAAAGAGTCTGAAACGACCGGGAGGCCGTTTATAGAGAGGTTTGGGGATGCAAGGGAGAAGGTTTTGTCGATGTACTGTTTGTTTGTTTGTTAGTTAGTTAGCCCTGGTTTGGGGAGCTGAGAGAGTGTGTATGTACCTCATTAACGAGCTTCTCTATCTGATTGCGCAACTCATCCTCGCCATCATTGCCCTCGACGACGGGAAAGGCCTCGTTAAGGCGCTCGGCGGCGGCGCGACGGACGTTGGCGATGAGGTAGGAGAGGTCGTCGGGGGTTTGCAGCTCGATCTTGCGCTGGACTTGGGAGACGACGGATTCAGAGTCCATGGCGGAGAGTTGCCCCCCTCAGAGAAGAGAAGCAAAGGAAAGTAGAGATTGAGTATTGGCTGGTAGAGGGTAGAGGGTAGAGAAAAGGCCTGGGCTATCAAGGTGCGTACTCGGTGAGTGCCCCGCGGCCGCGTTTAGTTGCAGTTGGTAACTGGTAACTAATTGTTTACTTTGCCCCGGGACGGAGACGGAGGTGGGCACGGCTTATCTTATCGCTCAACGATGCCTCTCACGGTCTCACCTAAGGTAACTTTAGTAGTTAGATACAGAACATATAGTAGTGTGCTATTCTCTTAATACTGCCTATATCAAATCAATCTCGCTAACGTCGCTAATAAGCAAGTTTAGATGCACACGTCCATCAAGTCGCTCTCATGTATCAACCCAGCTTTGCTCACTCACGTTGTACTCAGACAGAAGCACCCTCCTGTTTACACCCTCTTGCTCCCGCTTACAGTACAGCAATATCTTGTCCATGGGAGCACCCAAGAGTTCCGCCTCAACCTCGCTCATTCTGCGTGACTCTGGTAATAGCGGAAGCAGGAAATCCTGGTGACGCATCGGAGTATTGAGGAAGAAATCATCCGCGAGGTCTACACCCCGATAAAAGTCCCCTTCTTCCAATTCGACGACCTTTTTGGCTACACACGCCGCAACGTGCGCATCCCAGATACCTTCTCTGTGAGGACTTGTTCTGAGCAGTTTGATGGCTTCAGTTCGAACGCGGTGGACGCGGCATTTGACGGCGGTGAAGTAGAGGGGTGCTATCCAGCCCATGTCGATGATGGATCTGGGCATGCAAGTCGACATTACATGCAGCGGCATCTCGTCCTCGAGATTTTCGTCCTGGGTAGATAGCTCCCACAGCTCAGTCAACTCTTTGATCAGTAAGATGAACTTGTCTATGCACGAGTCGTATATGGTCTCGTTGTTGTGTACACATGTGTCAGCCATGATGCTTGCCATGGCGTAGTGTATGCACACTACCTGGTAAACCTTCTGCATACGTATATTTGAGCCACACGGCTGGATCTTCCTGAACTCTTGGAACATCACATGCCATTGGGAGAGCCTGGACTTGACAAGCTGCTGGGATGTTTGCTCGGTTGCAGTTATGGTTCCCTGGCGCGCCCGATGGGTGAGGTGAAAGATCTGGTTGTAGATGAGCTCCAGCCCCTTCCATGCGTCGTTGAGGTTGACGAATTTGTCGAGTGAGCTCCTCTGAGGGCACGGGGCGGGTTGGAGGATGAGACATGGGTGATGATAGAGGTGTCGAAAGAGCTCAACCTGCATGTGCAGTCTCGAGAGGGCCTCCACTATCCAGGCGTCGGTGGCTTCATGACAGGGTTTCAAGGCCAGGATACCAGAATTTGCATCGGGGAGACCCTGCATGTGGCCAAGAATGTCAAGCCCGTTCTTGAGGTGAAGCTGAGCAGTCGCAAAGTGGCCGCGGAAGAACTCCAAGCAGACAAACACAACACAGGTGATGAGAGCCACACGGCACGACGCCCTATCCTTGGCGGAGAAGTGTGGCTGCAGATGTCCAATGGCCTTGACGTACTGCTGCAGCGTGAACTGCTCCTGTTGGTCCATGACAGACCTGGGCGAGTTTCTATGTATACCCATCTCGACAACGCCCTTCTTGTGGGTCGCGCTCAGGGCGAGCATGGCGTGCAGCACAGCGGGTTCCGTGGAGCCAGCCTGGAAGACGAGGGTGTTCCAGAAGCCCGAGGAGAAGGTGGCCGTGATCTTTGTCGAGGTGTGGCACTTGAACCAGTCAAAGTAGAGCTTCTCGTGAGCATTTAGCGAGACGACGAGGGTCGACTGCAGAGGAGTGGCTGGTCTATCCTTGGCTATGGCTTGGGTTCGTGCTTGGGTTCGTGCCTGTCTTGCTATGGCGTGAGATCCTCCACCCCAGATGCCATATCCGTCACAGATTCGGCCTGTTGATAGACATCTCTGACATGCGGGACGGCCCTCGTCACACTTGACTTTTCTCAACCTGGGGGGAGACGGGTGAGTTGTTAACTGCTGTACTGCATAGTGTATACCGTCCTGATCTCGCTCGAGGTATTATAGAGCAGTACTCACTTGCACGTTTTACAACCAGACTTCACCTTTGACCCGCCTTTGCGAGACATGGCAGTGGGAATGAAGGCTCAAACACTGAGGTCTCTGTTAATTTGTCTGCTCGGAAACTTGAAGCCCTCTTTGGTTGTCGGAGATAAAAAGCTGAGTCCTCCCCGAATCTTATAAGTCAGAAATGGTGTAGGCTGTAGCTTACGCCCCACGGAGAAACCCGCTGGCGAGACTAACATCCCTGTCTTTAAAGTTCCTATTGGTCTGCTCGGAATCGTTGAGCATTGATTGGTTCGTCAACTTGCTAGGGTAAAACTTTGGCAGCGTACCTGCCAAGTCTGACATTTATACCCAGTTGAACCCTATTCACGATGGTCTCAGAATATTAATGCACTTTGGCCGGAGTCGAGACTTCAAAAACTTGAGCATCTGATCAGGTCCTTTGCTAACTCTAAAATCCGTGTATACGCAGTATCAATTCGTTATGCCCAGGTCGTATAGGGGATCTTGTAAATTATGAGCTTTACAGCCAAAAGCAATCCATGTACGTCTTTACAAACCAGCCAGTCGAAGCACAAATTCAATATCAAAGTATCAACAGCTACTACGATAACTGCGAGGAGATTATTAGTTATTGGCCAGTGATTCAAGTGTATGGGCTAGCGAGACGACATCTTTCTTGCTAGCAAGCTTGGCTTCGTCAAAGAAAGCAAGACGTTTGAACTAAATACCTCGAATAAGTATGTCGAGAAGTCTTATGCTGAGGGTTTGCGGCTGTTGGATGCATATTTTATTGACCCATGTAAGTTTCTGCTCTTATACAAACCATATGTCTTCATTGTAACTGACTACAACCGATATAGGTTATCTGCACACGCCCAACTCCGTGACCCCAATCGAGCAGACTAGGCGTGCTTTGAAAGAGCTGCAAGGCTAAAACTATAGAAACAAGCAGAACCTTCATACGGACTGTCCTTCAGCGAAGGAAAGATCAAGCATATTGGACTCTCAGCTGTCACTTCGGCTACTCTCCGCAGAGCCATCAGATCTTTCATCCGAGAGACTGGAGGAGGCATTGGCAGGTATCGTGCTGTTGGCCAATAGAAGACCTTGACTATTGATTTATATAAAGATATATGCAAGCCCAGTGAAACAGAGTTCGGTTTATCGAAACCTATACTTAATGGGCTGTAGAAACTTCTGCATTAATTCACAAATTCAATCGCAGATCATTAACGGACTAAGAAGAACGGTCGTGACCAAGGGTGGCAAGCTCTGCAAAGACCCCATCTCGCTGCCGTGATGGCAAGGCGCCTCAAGGGATGCCAGAGGTTCTATGCTTGTGAGTAAGGATAATGTGGTGATGATAAGGAGAGTTGCAAGAGGCTGAAGGGGGAAGAGTCCTTTAGAGGAGAGGGAGAGGGCAGTCCTAATATCGGGGCACGTGTGCACACAGTGAACAGGTAAGACAGCTAAAAGTCTGAGGCATGTTAAGATCAACTGCATTGAGTTTACGAATAAGTTGGGATAATGTTTTGTGCGATGCTTCCTAATGCTGGGAGAGTTGAGCTCTGTGTAGTCAGTCATAAGGTGTAGTGATTTCAACCACGGGCTGCAGCGGCTTGGGAGTTCGATTGAAGATGTTAATAAAAGGGTTACTGAGTATAGTTTTTGGCCTTAGCCTAACTTAGTGCCTCGATTTATTACTTTGGTCTAGAAATTGTAGACTTAGGTGCATCTGCCCTGGTTTAGTTAACCAACGACAAATGAGCCATTCTCATCTCGAGTCAATAGATATTCGCTCATGACAAGGTGTCATGTATAGCAGTTATCTGCTGACAACATCACTTGTAGCGGCCGTATCGGAGGCTGACTGGCTGCAGGAGGTAGTGTCGAGGAAAATGACCCACCCTCCATCATTCGTTCATGCTCCACGAATATAGCTCAGCCTCCATCAACAACGCCAAACACCACAAACATGGCCGCTCCCCTAGCTCCAGAGATCTATTTAATGATGATGGAGGAGCTGGAAACCAATGAATGGGTTAATTCGATGCGGACAAGCAAAGCCATCAATCGTCTGACTACTCCCTCTTTCTACAGCAAGATATACATACAAACACCAGAGACAGACCATGACACAAGAAGACTGGTTATCAGAGACTGCTCCCGCATTAAAGATGCTTGATCTATCAGCATGATGAGAAACTGACACTCCCTGAGGGACTCGAGGATAGGGCTGAGGCGCAAAAGATTAGGATGTGGTCCGACGCCATCGATGGAGTGGCTTGATGCGCCTGGAATGTGAGAGTATCTATCGTAGGGCCTGTGACCCGCACATTCACATGGGAATAGCAAAAAGTTATTGTCAAGTCATGAATTTGGATTGATAGATGCTATCTTTGAGCTTATCTTCCTTTCCTTTCCTTTCGTTTCAATTCATTTCACCTCATTCGCGGACGCGCACATTCTGTGGCAACCTATTCCTGTTCAACAGCACGCCCGACTCCTTTCATCTCATCTCATCCCATCCCGTTCATTCAATCACTTAAACAACAACCACACGCCGACGACACTGTGCATTCTTTTTACAACAACAACAGCCACCCAACCTCAACACCCCGCTAACCGTTTCTCATAACTTTTTTGTAACACAGCCACGCCTTCAAACGACAAGGCTTAGATCTTGGACTTGGCGGTCCAGGCGGCGATGGCGTCCATCAGAGGAGGCGACAGGGCGTCGTAGGACTCGAGACCGAGCTTCTTGAACTGGTCACGGACCTCGTTGGCCTTGTCGGCCGGGAAGCCCTGCTCGATGATGGAAGAGACAAAGGCGGCGAACTGAGGCTCTTGCCAGCCCTTGTCGTCCGAGAGCTCGACGTGAACAAAGTCGAGACCCTTGAAGGGGTGGTCCTTTTCGATGCGGCCGAACAGGTGGACTCCGCAGTCGCGGCAGGCGTTTCGCTGGATGGCAGCGCTCTCGTCGACAATGTAGAGCTTGTCGCCGTTGGCGGTGACCTTGACCTGCTCGCGAGGAATGACAGCGACGATGGAGAAGAGGGCGCCCTCAGGCTTCCAGCACTTGGAGCATCCGCAGGCGTGGTTGTGGGCGACCTGGCCGCCGAGGGTGACCTCTACAGGCTTGGAGGAGCACTTGCAGTGGAGCTTGCCGCCAGAGAAGCTGGAGCTGCCCTTGGTGATGCCGTTCTTGAGGCTGGGGTGGAGGTTATGAGACATCTTGGAGGAGAAGGATGTTGTTGATCGGTAGATGGATGTGATAACTGCAGCTGCTGAGACGAGGGTGGCGGCGATGACGATTGGGGTCTTGTTCTTTGATATAATGTTTCGTGAGGTAGAAGCCATTACGAAAGGGAAAAGAAGTTGAGAGGGGGAGCGGGTTAGATAGAAGCTTTATATACAAGACGACAATGCAAATGGACAGTGGCAGCGCCTCGGAGGCGTGTTCGATTCAACCATGTACTCTGTAGTTTAACTTGTTCCCCGCCAAAAGCCATTGACTGGACGGTAATCTTGACTGCATAGAGCCAAAGTTGGCGTTGGCGTTGGCGTAAGCGTAAGGGCTGAGACAGAAGCAAGAGCTCCGAGATGCCGAGATATCACCATCCTCACCGTGTAGCTGTAACTGTAGTATCCCGTTGTTGCGATGGCGTTTTGCGGGGAAAGCAAAGAAGCAGAGAGCGGAGAGCAGAGCAGAGAGCAGAGCAGGGCAAGGCAAGGCAAGGCCCCGGGGTTGGTGGGTTATCCGGCCGACGGCTATCGGAAGCCGACCCCGCACCCAACTCCGTGTTCACTCTCGTATCAAGACGCCATTTTTTGCTGCAATGAGGTTATGCTGATAAGAAGATTGTTGGAGAAAAGGTATATAGTTAGTTTCTTTATTTGGAACCCTAATTGAGAGTCTGTATTCGACAGGTCTCTTTTTTCTCTCTCTTTTTTTTTGGGGTGATGAAATGCCACGAAACTACGATAAACTACCGTTGATAATCGGCACCTCTGCCGGAACCACCGGGGGGCTTGTATCGAGGGGTAAGCAGCGTAGACAGTGATAGGATAGAAACGCAATAACCCCTCCTGGACGTCGTAATCTGAAGCTGGGCGTTGTTACCCCATATTTCCCTGCTCTTACTCATCATCTGATCGGGATAAAACATATGCGTTCCCGACTGGCATCCGGATCCGGGACGCATCCGATGGCCTTGCCACGCTCGATGAGGGGATGGATAGTTACAGCGACCAATGGAGAACAGACGAGCAGAGAGATACTGTACTGTAAACTGTAAAGAGCATTCAGGAAAGCGAACCAAGATCGGTGAGGTGAATTGGTACGGAGTACGTACCGGTACAGCACAGCAGACCAAAAACCCCCCGGTATTTCCACTATCAAAAGCCGACCCAAGAATTGCGTGACGGTGCGTGACGACGAGTTTTCCTCCTTCGCCGGGCCAGGCATGGACAATTTTCGGAAATTTTGGAGATGCAGGGGGTTTCCGCTGTCGGAAAACTTGACTGGAAAATACGTTGGGTTCCGGGACTTTGCGGCGTGGCGCCCGCCTGCTGAAGAGGGCTAAAGCGGTGATTGGTGAGGGACAAAGATAGGGCTTTTTATATATCCTGGTTCAATTCATGCGATCTCATCGACGGCGGCAAGGCAGGCGGTGTGTATAAGAAGCCCAATGCTGGGCATGACCACTCAGGCGATGGCCCCCGAGCTTGATACTGTCGGGGTCAGAGAGACAATAGATAGCTCTTAACCTCCGGGTTTGTTCTTATTCGTTTGTGCAGGTCAATAGCAACAAATCATCCAAGGTAAAAATCAATCAATGCGTGAGATTCCAAAGCAGGGTGGCAGGGCGACCTATCAAAGTGACGGAGCCCAGAAGTAACCCCGACCATTAAATACATGACCAAAATCTCAAGACAATCATGCTCTTCAATCGACAGTATTAAGATAGAAAAACTCACAAGAGCGTCACTGGGTCAAGTAAAACTCTGATCATGTCCTGTCCAGCGCGCATCTACCCGCTACACAAACCCGAGAATCACCGGGTTCCAATTCCGCGATGGCATCTAGCCCTTCCAGACGATGTCACTCATGTATGCACTGCCTATGTCGGGGTTCAGAAGCATTCAGATGACCAGGGAGCTGATCACGCTCAAGGCCAAGCTATTTCAGCAATTCAACTATGGTTGGATGGTGACAACGGGCCTTCGGCGCATGAGACCTTCACCGTCATTGACGGAAGTGACGTAGAAGAAACGACTATGTGGGTGTGCTATTGGCTGGACAGAAAGAAATACGACAAGAGTCTGGGGGAACTTTCACTAGAATCAATTTACTCCCAACTACCTAAACCAGGCCGTGCCTCCATAGGCATCTGGCGAGAAGCCTTTGTCACAGAGTTCCCGAGGCTGGAGACAAACTATTCTGGTCTCGACTATCTCCCCGGTCTCGCGAGACTTCCCGGGGCAACATTTCCCGAGCATACACTATCAGCCTATTGGGGCGCTGCAAGGGACCGAATCCCTTCGTCTGCCTGTGATCTCTTTTCTCCCTCAGCGGACACTGTCCCGCCAGCGACTCCTCCTCACGGCCTTGGCCAGCATCTTGTCGGAACCAACGCTGAAAACCTAGCTCATATTCGCTCAGGCCAGTTCTGGGAGAATTGCGGTCAACAGGAAGCCGACTCGTACGACAAGAAGCTTGAGCCCACGCTACGGTCTGGTCTAGAGTATCTATGGGAGAACTCTCCAGAAACAGGTGCTCTCGGGCTGCGATATCTCAGAAATCAAGATCCTTCTGCGGCTGATAATGTTCGCCCCCGAAAAGAAACGTGCGGTGCTGGGTTCTTTACCAGTCTGGAGGCTCTTGAGACTTGGGCAAAGAGCCATCGATCCCATCTGGCCATCTATCGCGGCGCGCTTACCCATTACAAGACGTTTGGGGACGATAGGAAGTTTAGGACTTGGCATGAAGTTTCGGTTTTGAGGGCCGGGGATGCCAGGTTTGAGTATTTGAACTGTGTGCCGAAAACCGGGGTGATCCAGGGTGTTCCTCTCAAGGCTGATAGTATAAAGTGAGTTTATCAGAATGAAGGAGTGGATAGAATATATGACTGGTCTATACGAGCCAGTAAGTGTTTGATTGTTAGTCCTCCCGCGCGCCAGAGGATTGGAGTTGTGAGACATCCTTTTCATTATGGTGAATTCCCTTTTCGTTACTATTCCCAAAAAATCAAACATAAATCATCCGGTTCATCAGCGCTGCAAGCGTGGTGATAGAAGGATGTCGTATCCCTTTCCTCCCACAGCACCATACGAGCCCTTTCTATCCGTCGTAACCCAGGCTTTGGCCAAATAGTTTCATGGTCTTTTGCAAAAGATCATCCAGCGTTCGCGCCCGTGACGATTCCTTCTCGCCTCGTACAAGGACTTGAATTTTTCCTTGACCATTGGTTGGTATTTTAACAACACAAGATCCATACAGGCGAAGGGCTGGGTGGTTGGGTCCGTCATGTCGAAATACGACTACATGGGCTGGCTCGTTTGGGTAGAGAGCTTTGATATTCACTGCAGAGTCAGAACATCTTTTACCTTCTTGTCATGCGTACTTACTTTCTATCAGATTCTTCAGGTCTACGGCCCTTCGGGCATCTTCATAGTGGATAGACATGCTGATCTTTTGGAAATCCTGCGCCAGGCGGTGATGGGGGTGGCTTGGGTAAGTTGATGATGACGGGTACATGTAAAAGGATGAGTTGAAAGTACCGTAGTGCGAGGTGTTGGATAATATGGATTCACTTAAACAAGACTGTTTTCTACTCCCCCTTGCTTATCACAAAGGCCTCGTTTGACCTCACATAGGCTGGCTACCAGGCTTGTCTTGTCAACTTTGTTTGATTTCTAGCACACGGCGCTTGTATTTTTTGCACTCAAAAATTCTTATGCCGAAGAACGTGCTAAACAGTGAAAATTCATATTCTGTTTTGCTATCGTTTTGTTCTGTTTCAAGCATTCCTACGCTTTGTTTGCACCTTTGAGAACATTATCCGGCTGTCCCAGCACGTACAGCCAATTCGGCATGTATATGCAAGTGATTGAAATCAAAGCTAATGTGCTACAACGTCACCGTACAAACCTGTGGTCACTTGCGAGTTTACAGCTTGGGAGACGTGATTGAGATCGTTTTTCTTTGAATTACGTATAGACTGCTAGATGTGGAACATCGAGGGTTCATTTCAAAGAAGCAATAAACCTGCCAGCAAATCCAGGCTCCATATGTGACACCTAGTATTTCTAAGAGTGCAGGCAGCCATAATAGATTTGACAAATATTCAATCAATTACCCTCCGTTTCACCCTTTAAATTTCAAGTACAGTGGCCGCCTTCTCCGGAATTTCAAGGCTTTATAGTGTGATCACTAGTCTTGGTTTCATAACGCCGAAACCTTAGTCAAGCCTGAGACTGATATCCTACCATTTTGGAAACTCATCCAGCATATTGTAATTGACTATTAGGCAGGCCTTCTCTTAGAATATCATACTGAGCCGCGTTGCGAATCGCGGCATGTCACGAAGCAGTGGAGCTGGTGCTGTGAAATCATCCATTATCGCCGTGATTTCGGCGGAGCTACATTCGACGATGACTTACAAAGCTTCAACCACCTACGACTTGCACTATATCAACAATTTGTCATAATCGTACGGAGATAATCGTGTGGTTGTTTCAAGATGAATATATATAGTCTTGAAGCAAGTTCTTCATTTAAAATATCGTCACAATATCAACTCACTACTCATCCTCAAGAACCTACCTACTCTAACATTATCCACCATGAACGTCACCATTGTTGGAGCAACTGGCGAGGCTGGCTTATCCATTATAGATGGATTGACCTCCTCGCCCACTAATTTTGTGAGTTACCTGTCTCAAATCCTCCACAGATTCTGATACTTGAACCCAAACAGAACTTGACTGCGATTGTGCGACCAGCCTCCATCAACAAGCCCGAGGTCGAACACATCAAGAAGAAGGGCGTCTCTGTTGTGTCTCTCGGTCTAGAAAGCAACCATGATGAGCTTGTCAGGGTTCTTACCGGTCAAGAAGTGGTCGTCAGCTCCCTTTTACCTTTCTCCCCAGAAGCAGAGCTTGCTTTGACAACCGCTGCCAAGGAAGCTGGAGTGAAGCGTTACGTCCCAAGTGCTTTTGGTCCAAGCTGCCCTCCTTCAGGCGTAATGTTTCTCAGAGAACTGGTAAGTGACCACAGGAGGGCATCTTCCGCAAATCTAACGCCTAACCAGAAAGAAATCGTCATCAACCACATCAAGAAGATTTACCTGCCCTACACCATCATCGACGTCGGTCTGTGGTACCAAGCCACTCTTCCGTCTCTTCCTTCTGGAAAGATCGACTACGCGGTCACGTTCCCGGCTATGACTATTGCTGAAGATGGTTCTCATGCTTCGAGCATCACCGATCTAAGAGACATTGGAAGATATGTGGCTCGGATCATTACTGACGACCGGACTTTGAACAAATACGTGTTCGCCTACAACGAGATCTGGACTCAGGAGCAGATCTACAGTCACCTGGAGAAGGTGAGTGGCGAGAAGATTGAGCGCAACCTGGTAAGTCTGCATCTCCAAATGGGGCCAAGGTCAAAGTGGCTAACTGAAAATAGGTCTCAGCAGATGAAATTGAAGCCACCATCGCAGCAGCTCAGGCTAAATATGATGAGGGTGACAAGTCCTTCGGCGACTTGATTGGGCTTGCAGCTCCTCAGTACCTCAAATGCGAGTGGTTCCGTCAAGACAATCTCCCGGAGCGTGCCGAGTACCTGGGCTATCTCAGTAGCAAGGATCTCTACCCAGACTTGGAGCCTACTAAATATGTAGATTATGTTGACGAGGTGCTTAAGGGTCAGGGCAAGGCCATCTATGCCAATCGTGGATAGATGGCGAGGACGGTACATGCAGTTTCGGTGATGGTAAGAGGGGTCAAGCTACTGTATGTGTATTTATCTGAGATCTGGGCTGTGCACGTACTGGCTTGCACTCCCATGTGAAGAACTCATTATATGCTTTGTTCATAAGTGTAAATTTTTGCACATTGTTGATATAGATTTTCACCGTGACAATATTCCTCGGGCTACTGTGCGATTCTTTGAAGATAGCTTCGAAGTTCTTAACCCTGCTCAATGTTATTACCAATAACACAGGCTTTAACCATGACGTATTTGCTTTAGACAAGAGTAAAGAAGAGGTTTATATAAGATATAGAAATTTCATATCATTATGTAGTTCTAAAGTGATCACAACACTGTATCTTCTTTCTAAATTTACGTCCAAGTGTTATTACATTTTACTCCCGTTCTCAGGTTTGGATCCCTTACCACCTACCTATTTGGCATACCTTGGAATAATATTTAAACCTATTCTAAGCTCTATAAATATTATAGAAGAGATCTTATTACACCTTATATTTTCTTGAGATTATTTTTAATACTTTTACCATTATCATAAAGTATAAGCCACCTATATAGACAACATTAAAGGATCCTTATCGTGAGGCCCACTGATGAGAAGCTAGATGCATAGGTTGACGAGAATGCAGGAGAACGGATGAGTAAGCCGAGATGGATCAGGGTAGCAGAGCACGTCATTGATTTCTATCATTCATTTCTCAACGAGAGGTGGTCTACTCCATAGTAACTTAGTTGGTAGATAAGGTAGCATGATGACATGGTAACTAACGTTTAGTTATTCACGTGAGCGCTGCACATGGTTGACGTATGTAATGAAGTAAACATGCATACTTTGCGTCGGCCTTTGCACCAATGTTTGCTACCTTACTGTAAGTCTACGCACTCGGTAGCCTCAGGCAACCCGACAAGAACATGCCTCATGCCTCATTGCCAAAATATGCCAGAGTAACTTTTGAAAAGCAGAGAAGACTTATGCATCATGAACGCAACGCCGTTGAATACGCAAATGGGCGTCTGAACAATCTCTAATCTCACAACTGACTGCCTCGGTCCCCAGCTGCGAATCGTTCGGATATAGATCGACCAGATTTCTACCAGTTCGACGTTACTCTGTGGCGCAAAGCGTTATCTCGAGAGTGAGTGTAGGCCAGTTCTCGGTGCTGTTGAATCCATTCTAGTATGGTGGGACTTATTAGGCTCACCCTGCTACTTTACCACTTTTTTGTTCTCCTTCATCTCATGGGAGCTGAGCTTAAACAAGAGCCAATCTCCAAAGCTTTGCGGCTTGGAACGGCTGGTTCAACTGCTCAGATATGACCGAGACACGGCTGAAGTAGGCCAAACAATGATTTCTCTTTTGGCGGCGCCACCCGCTTCGCCATTGATTAGACAACCAGTCGGCGTCCTCTTAGGCTGAGACTTGTGCGAGACGGACAGCTAAAATCCATATTTGAGGCTTGAACAAGTGGCAGACTACAACAATGGGCGCCCTAAGCCTTTGTTTCAGCCAAAACGGTAACATCTATCGACCAGGTCTCAGCCAGGGCTAGGAAATGTCGCCATGAAACCTACGATGAAACGTTTGATAGGCGTTGTCGGTAAAATGCCTCTAGACAGTCCAAGGTCCGACTACACGAGTCTTAATCTCGCGTAAGTATATTTTTAGCCTGTCCAGCTTGCCCCATTTGATGGAGAAAGAAACACTGGCATTTGCTATACGGCTCTTCTATTTTAGAGGTGAAATGGATTTTAGTCGACGGGGTACCCGGACAGGGTAGTTAGCCCGTAATTGGTTGTCATGCTGATCTCCTTACATAAAGATTTCCAGGAGCTTTGTAGGGGTGCAAAACAAAATCGTGAAGCCGTAGGGTAAGGTGAGGCAACGCCTTCACTCGGCTTTTGACAAATGAGAACACAATGTGAAGCAAAGTGAGGGTGCCCTCGGCTTCTGGGACAAGCCACCAAATGTCATTTCTCTTTTTTTGATTGCTGCTTACGGATACAAGACCATTGTTCAAATGTCTGAGTCACATTTGACAAAGTCGTTGTTGATTCGATCAATGCAGCAAGAACATCATAGGCATGGGCGCCAGACCGAGATACAGACGCTGGCACGCATCAATGGAACGGAGGTGCCGCATTCAGAGTTTACAAAAGCACAACAACGCAATTTCCTATTACGAACGGGCAACGGATGAACCTGAGCTGACTGTGGGGTGATGCCGTGATGGCTTACCAGGCAGGGCCAGTCGATAAACAGACAAAACCCCCTTGCCCCTTACCCCTTGCATGCTGACCCCCAAGATGGGTAAGTGGCTCTCTATTTTAGTGTCACGATTGGCTGAAGCTTAAAAAACATGTTTCTCTGTAAGCCACGCGCACCGGGACCGGTCTAGAGAGATAAGACAGAGACGAGTGAAAACAAGGCAAAACAAACAAACAAAAAAAGAGGGAAGATGAATTGACTCGCCGATGAACCCATAACTGCATGCACTAAAAGCTTACAGTCATCTGTAATTCGTCCGCCAGCGTCTGAGTTGTGTGACGGCCTGTGCAGCGCCGCATTAGCCTGCTGCTAAGCTGCAGGGGCCGTCGTTAGCTGTTGGACCCGACATCCGAGCTAAGGAAAAGTCTAAGGAAAAGGCAAAAAAACGTGTGAAAATCCTGCTTGGATGGCAGTTGGTTGGGTGAGCTCCCCCGGAATATGCGGGCCCCTTCCAAGACTTGGTTTGTGGACCTAGCGCAGGTACAGCACAGCACAGCGCAATGCAGTACCCGGCCATGGCACGGCTAACTCGGCCCCTCGGATCACCAACCTACACCTTTAGACTCTGGTCTGGTCTGTTCTGTTATCTTCTTGTCTGCTGTTACTGTAACCCACAAAGTTTATACAACAAGATTAGGTATTTTCATCAGTACTACCTAACGTGACAGAAACAAAAGACCCTACATGCGTAAGGTTTGTGACAACCAAACTCTCTCAGACTCCAATTATCTCCCCCCTTCTCTCCTCTGCACCCCGGACACTTCCTTATCATGCATGAGGTTGTTTAACCGCCTGATCTGATCCTCCACACCCTCAAGATCCCAAATCTGTCATGAAATCCCTCCCCTTGACCTCGTATTGTGAGACCGGGACTAGGTAGGCTAGAACTCGCCCCGCAGCTGCAGCCTGCAGCCTGCAATGCAAGCCCGCTTCAGCCCAACGACTCTAGTGCAAGGTACCAGAGTAAAAAAAGAGCCACCCCGGTAAAATCTCGACGACATGCTTTAGTGATATCATGATTGGGCGAGCTACAGCAGAAAGGGGAAAAATTGCCTCGTCTAGCCCACAGTAGACTCCTCTCGTCTAGCTCTCTCCACCTACTCACACGTTGATATGCAACCATCTCGATGGGGGCATGGGGCAAGGGGCATGGGATGGGCTGCCAGACAGTTCAGCATCCGCATGTACGTACCTTGCTGTAGGTACTCTGTAGACTGACTTTTTTTGAGTTTTGTCAGTCTCCAACTATCAGCTCAGATTGGCTCAGCTCGCTTGAGTCTTTTCATGATAAATACCCTCACTCACTTCCACTCTTCTCGCTCTCTTTCCCTCCCTATCCAACAACTACACTCGCTACAGTCGTTCTCCCCTCGCTTCAAAGCTCGCTTTTCTGCACTTCACTCGTTTCAAGTCAGCAAAAAAGAAAAGACACAGACAACAACCAAACTCAAACCCTTTTTAATCTATCACAATGGTTTTCTTCAAGGCTGCTGCTGCCGCTGGCCTCCTCATCGGAGCTGCCCAGGCCACTCCCTACGCCGCCTACGGCAACGGTACTCACTACACCACCGAGGTTGTCACTGCCATCACCACCTACTGCCCGGCTCCCACAACCCTCACCTACGGTGACAAGACCTACACCGTCACCAAGGAGACCACTCTGACCATCACCGACTGCCCCTGCACCATCAGCCATCCCCTCAAGCCCACAAAGCCCATTGTCCCTCCTGTTGTCTACACCACCGAGGTCCTCACCGCCATCACCACCTACTGCCCGGAGCCCACCACTCTCACCCACGGCAACAAGACCTACACCGTCACTGAGCCCACCACTTTCACCATCACTGACTGCCCTTGCACCGTCACCAAGCCCCACACCGATTACCCTCAGCCTACTCCTGGTAAGCCTGGAAAGCCCGGTCAGCCCGGCAAGCCTGGCAAGCCCGAGGGTCCTCACCCTACCGCTCCCGGAAAGCCTGAGCAGCCCGGTAAGCCCGGTCAGCCCGGCAAGCCTGACCAGCCTGAGGCTCCCCACACCACCGGCCCCGTCCCCGTCAACCCCACCGGCACTTACCCTGCCCCCACCGGTACCGAGCCCGCCATTGTTACCGCTGCTGCTGGTCGCATCGCCCCTGCTGGCGTCCTGGCCGTCATCGGTGCCATTGCTCTCTTCTAAGCAACCAACGCCGCGTGTGCTGCATCTCGACATGAGTCTCTGAACGAACAAAAGCGTTGGTCCTTATTAATGGTTATAATTCACACATGATGAACAAGGGACGGAAGCGTTGGGTATATAATTCATTTCTACAACATGCACATAGATCTCGGTTAGAGGTGCATAGATCTTAATACTTACTACAAAGTTCATCTATACTATATTGTTCTGTTAATACCGTGCCAATTGTTGCATGTGAATTGACTCTAAACTTGTGAACGCTTTGTGTGAGATCAGCTCGATTTCAGTTTGGCTACGTCCCAAGCGTTAATCCGAAGACTGAATTGGAGACTTGTTTACACTGGGCGGAATCTTGTGTAAAGCAGCACACAGGGACAGTCATGGAGCATCTGAGTCGACCATTTTCAGCGCGGTTATGTTTCTCGGATGAAAAACTTCGGTCTGGTGACACATGGACTGTGGCTCCTGTGACTCTTGTATAGAGACTACCTCTAGTGAAGCCCCGAGGACCTCACGAAGGCTCATTTGTAAACATGCCAAAGTCTCTCCAGCGATCGTCTGGATATGATGCCACGACGTGGACAATTTGGGCATCCGTTGACCGCATTTTGATTGACACGTGTAAGGCGCAGTTTTATTCCACGTTGCCGTCTGCAAGATTGTGTTATCCCCCAAATTTCTTCTCCCACGTAGCCACTCGTGTATGTACTATAGGTAGAGCTCCGCAAGTTTAAGTTCTGGCAGTGATTAGTTGTCTACAGATACGAGCCGCTTCGACGATTCCCTGGCATAAGGAGCCTCAGAATCGCCAGACTGCAGCAACACACATACAAGATTGTCATCTATCCTGCAAATATCTATGCAAGGCAAGAAGGAAGTCGTTGTTGGGGCGTACAACTGGGAGACCGAAGAGTAGGCCACGGCTGGTGAGCTCGGGTGGTTTCCTAGAAGCGATGGCGATAAGGTTGATAGATACCGGTACTTGGGTAAATGGTTTGCCTGGTGAGGCTGTAGCGATGGAACACGCAGCTTTGATTGTCAAGCAGCCACTCTTCTTGTCTTTTTTCTTTTTATTTTCTTTTTCTTTGTAAGCCCGCGCTTCGTCCCCTAAATAAAAAGCTTGCAATGTGCTAATGTAATTGGAAGAATTCTGAAGTTTATGTTTCTAACAATTTCAACCGCAACAAGCTCTACTCATAGCTAAATCAAAGTGATGCGATTGCCATCCATGGAAAATATGCAAAGGAGTCACAAGGTAAAGCGCCAGAATACCAGCCTAGGCAAGATCATAAAGGGGGAGTCAAGTATTCGACATCATATTTCACAACGCGGGTGCAATCGGCTGGGGACTAATAGGTTACCATACCCTTTAATTTACCCGTGATACAGGAGGATTCGCCAAACGCTCGATAAGTCATATTAATTCAAATGCTCCTATTTCTCAAAAGCTGTTGCCGTGACGTCCACGTTGATGATCTTACAGATCTGCGTGATCCTCAGAATGTACAATCATATCAAATTATTATTTACCAAATCCGGCGCTTAAGTTCAGACAATTGAAAAAGTGCGGCTAGATCCAGGATAGGGTATAGTGTGGTCTGTTAACATATCAGTTTAAACCATGCACTCACTTCTCACGGAAGAAATTAGAGGTTTTCTATCGAGGTCTCACTAACTACAGCAGTCAGAGCTTTTACAGAAATACAGGCCGTGATAAATGTGGCACTCCATAAGGTGGGAGAAAGAAGGACAAAAAGATATACAACAGCTATTACAGTTGTAGAGGAGCCTTCGACCTCTGATGGGAGTCCTCTGCTGGGACATGTGATCAAGGACCTGACAACGGCTAGACCTATAAGGTAGGCAAGATGGTCTCCGCTGCACTTGATACCACACGTCGATCGAGCCTCGAGATCGAGACATTGTCGACCTTGGCGTTTGATATGATATCAAGAACATCGGTGCGCGTACCCTCGCTACTTGTGCTTGCATAAATCAACAAGGCGTAGGAAAATTGCTAGGGCGCATTGGACTTGTATCCCACAGCGTCTTCCTCGATACTTTGGACCACGGTCAGGTTTGTGTCACAAATGTCACCACTCTTGGCCTCTCCCATCATATGGTATCGTGCCCACACGGCGTCGCCGAATCTCTTCTCTTGGATGGCGGTGACGTATTGACTAGTCCGTATTTCGTTCGTCGGTATGCCATCTGCAGAATTGACAGCGTTGTGCACAGAGACATCGAGAAAGAGTTGCTCAACAAGGTCTGTATCGCTTATGCCAGCAACCACAAGTTACTCAAAGTCGACAAGGTGATATACAAAAGGCCAGAAGTGATCATCATATTTGCAGTAGGAATTCAGCTGACTTATAGTTTCAAATTGTCAAAGAATGTATTACAACTACGTACGAAAGAATAGCCGGGAGCTTTTATATAACAGCCTCTGTCTAGACTCCTGCACCAATCATCTAGTTGACTCTTCAAAGCAGGGATGATACTCGTTTCCTATCCCGAGACAGCCGTATCAGTTTTGTTGGTTGTGTTGGTTCATGGCTGACATGTTATGTGTTCTAACCCGAAAGAGTGTCTAATCCGTGAGCGTTTTTTACTTGTCGACTTCCCGCCCGATGAGAGAAAGATTGAACTGGCCAAAAGAGAGGCAAGTTTAGATATCCTGCACGTTGCTCAGACCATTGTCGTAAAGATTCAACATGGGTACCAGCCTTTTGAGGTCTAGATCCGACGTGGCTTCGAGAATGGGCTGATAAACTTGCATAGCTCCACTGTACTTAGGCACGGCTTCCACCTGAAGCTATTCAGACCTTCTTGTCATACCGTTCACTCTTCTAAAACAGTGCGCATACTTGTAGTAATCAATGACTCATTCTATGCCAATCAATATTAGACAAGAAGAGGTTATAGCCGACAAGAAGTAATCGAGATCAGATGGATTAGGTGGTTTGGAGTGACAAGGTCTTTGCCCTGGGCCCCTGGCTGCCGTTCGAGCCGTGATATGAGGCTGTCATGTAGGTAGATCGTGTTCTCCACTAACATTAAGACTCGACTTGAATCTAATGAATAACGACTGACATAGCAGCGAGGGTTTTCTCTTAAGATAGATATATATAGATATATATAAATTAAGAAGTCTTCAGCGACCCTCGGAGATATGCTTCCCAGCAACATCTTCTCCGTCAATACGCAAAATAATCTCAATCACATTAGTATGACCACCTGCACTACTGATAATGCTCCTGTAAAAAGACAGAGCCTCGACGTACTGCTCGGGCGCGTACTTCTTATACCCCATCGCGTCTTGGGTGATACTCTCAAGCACGGTCAATCCCTCGATCAGCCCATCCGATACATATCCCCGTGATATGATAACGCGCCCAAATTGCATTGCCGAATCTTGTATCATGGATTGCATCGATGTATTGGCTCGCCCAGGGCTCAATGACCTGAAACCCATCATGCTGGAGAACTTGGTTCACTGGGAGATCCAGGAAAAGTTGCTCTACTGGCTCTGTATCTTGGTTGCTCACGTTCGTCTGTAATATCAACATAGAATCTTCACATAAGAGCAGACATAAGAGCAGACATAAGACTACTGGTATCAAATACCTTTATTTTCGTCGCTAGTGTGTGTAGTATAGATGTGGGAAAATTATATGTAATAAATAGGAATGCTTAGATATGTGAAAGAACAAGGATACAACTAACTAGGCCTTTATATCCATAAGCTAAGCTGAGAATGAGTGAGGTTGTCTTAGTTAGGTAATTCGTCTTGCATATCCATACTCAGTACATATATCCAAATAGTAAGCTTTTTTATAAGTACAAGCCGCAGAAAATGACCATCCTTAAACGAAGATAGGAACTTGGCGAGATCCCGTATTTTCTGCGAGCTATGATCGTATGTGAGAAGAAGGTATTTTGTTGAATCTCTATCAGCGAATCTTTATTAGAGGGTGCTGGGATTTTATAGCGTAGGATCCATACAGTTGTGGCTTGCTGCGATATACACTCTTCTTGTCTCTTATAGGACCTCAAGGGCCAATTACGCTATATCACAGGTTGCCTAGTCTATTAGGCTTGCTTTCAATACCCAAATTCTTTAGTAACTTCGGGTCTCTGTAATATGGATCACGAGCAGGATCGTGGATATGATGGAGTGCAGCGGCATCTTGTGCCTGAGGATAGTTGAAGTGTCAGACTCTCCTCTAGCAATCACAGTGTATCGAGTGTGATGATACTATTTTGAGAGAAGCTAAGTTCTCAAGGGCACATCTCAAAGCAGCCTCGTCGAGTTCTGGTTCTTGAACACGGCGCTACTTTGAGAGTAGCTACTGGTAGTACGCCCAGCATTCTTGCGACGATACCACAGCCATCTATTGTTGATGTCTTGCCATGTGATCTGGAGGGTCCGCGTCACGCTCTGTGTGAGTGAGTATATGCCAAGTGCGCAAGAGACTTTGATGTCAACCGTAGGCTCTTCATGTCACAGTTCGAAAGTGAAGACAAGATAGCTCTAATTATTTCAGCAGAAATGCGCAGTAAGAAGGAACACATCGTTTCAGATTATCGGCGAGTCTGAAGGATGCACGACATCTAATGAAATGGAGTCTTTAACAATGAGGTAAGCATGTAAGGGTGAAATGAATAGTAACCATAGAGAACCATACTGACATTTTTTTTGATCGAACCGATCTCTACCGCAATGACAGTCGGTCGAGTCAGGTATACGGAGACACTATTCAGTACCTGGCATGTGAATGATGGGAATATTGTCGTAAAGCAGTCGGTGTATGCATCTGAGACCACGATGATCCCAAGATCACATATTCGTGCGCTGTGTGCATTGACATTGAATGACATTTTCCGTCTCTGAGCGCAAGAATTCTATGTACAACTCTGAAAACTGTCATCGATCATCCTTCAGACGTCGGCTAGTCGTTGTTTTGAATGCCGAAGACGGAGCTTGCTTTTGGGTTTGAATGATGACATCAGCTCGTCCGATCGGCCCCGTAGTGACTTTGCTCCGGACCGGGGCACCGGTTCATCTCGGCCGTCGGTGATTGGCGTCAGCGGGGACGATCACCATCTTCGGGAGTCAATTGGTGTTTAGTCAAGTAATATGGATTGAGGAGAGTTTACAGAGTACAAACACCGGTTAACCTCAACGCCACCCTCCCTAAGACAGACCAGCCACAGAATGCACAATGGAAAAGAACGAGAACAGTTGGTCGTTCGAAACCTCAAAAATTAGAATAGAAAATGAAATGAACTCCTTCCCTATAGCCCGCGAACCTAGGCTTCTCCCATCAAATTCCAAAGACCGATGCCGAATGTGCCGGACGCTGAGGCGATGAATGCTTTGCCATGTCTTGTGATACTCCACCAAAGCCAAAACCTAAAAGTGAGGCTGTCAAGTCGATTGACCAGGGACCCTGTCCCTAAATACTCCATCAAACAATGCCCATGTGCCGACAGGCTGAAAACAAGTGTCTTGCCCGGTGAAAAAGAAGGTAGAAAGCCGCGGGAATCATAACGCCATAACAGTATAACCGAAGAAAGAAAGTGCTAATGGTGAATCAGGAATCTCGTGAGAAGGAAATGTCTATCGTGGCCTGTTCCAGGTGTGCATATACAACGGTAGGCGGTTTATTGTGGTAGCAAGTTCTTGGACTCATCGTCGGTCAGAACGATCTCATGGACGGGGTCGCGGCGGTTCTCGAGAGGGACGTAGTCGCAGTCGATGTAGGATGGAAGGAAGATTTCTGCCATCTGTTAGAAGTAGTTGAAGGGGGGGTAATTGTAGCATGACCACCACATACCGGGATTCCAAGCAAAACCCTGGCTGGAAGAGAGGTAGGAGATCTGAGGAGACAGGTTAGTCACTGTCAACAGCTAGAGCAAAACGAGACCGGACCGCTTACCAGCCGAGGAGGACCTTCCGGGTCGCCGATGTTAATGACAGTGCATTCTTGCTTAGAAAGAGATGAGCCTACAAAAAGTCGAGTTAGTTATGGCGACAGAACCACCACATTGTGGGTGCATCACAAAGGCAATCGTATCATTGCCGCTACAGTCACGTCAGGTGGGGGATCCAGCTTCAACTTACTCAGGAGGCTCGGGCGGCGGTTGTGCATGGCCTTGTCCTTGCCGGCTGACGGCGGAGAGGACGAGGGCGAGGTGGAAAACGGGCTGTTGGCAGAAGAGCCGGTGCCTTTATGAAATGAGCGGGTAGCCGAAGGGCCAGCGGGAATGGCGATAGAGGACGACATGATGCGTGAGGTTGAGTTGCGAGAGCAGCGGTATCGAAACAGGCAGCCCAAGACGAAAACGAGGGGTATTGGTGTGTGACCGTCGGCCGAGTCGTTGACGGCAGGGAGAGATGAGGAGAGGAGAGGAGAGGAGAGGAGAGAGGATTACTATCTGCGAGGCGGAATGACGCAACAAAGAGACGCCGGACAAATAAAGTATAAGAGGCGACGATAGAGGCAGGAGATTGAGTTCGGGGACCAAGACGACAGAAAGGGAAGAAGAAAAAAGGAAACAAAGTTGAGTTTGTTGGAGGTTGAACAAGTCAGAAGGTAGCAGGTGGTTTCGAACGTACCTAACGTTAACGTTAATGTTAGTACTGTGTTGGAGAGTGAGGTGACTTGTCGACTCCTCGGCCGCCGACCAGTGAATCACCGCCGCATCATCCCGTGAATGGAGGAGTGATCCGACGCCGATAAGCCACAATCCAAGAGGGTACATATACTTTGGTCTACTTGAAACAATGCATAAAGGTACTGTGTATGATCGTCTTCAAGGGGGTTTATCTTCTCAAACACCCAACTCCTTTCTTCGTTGTGCTCCTCCCATAGTTGACAACTGTAACTATGAAGCCCCCCAGCTTACAGAGTCTCAGAGGGGCCAAGTGCCAAAGTACAGCGGCACAATGCCCACTGTAGCTTTCATGTACCCAACACTCAGAAACGTCCCCCCTTCAGGGTCCCCACGTCTTCGTGGAGGCAGAAGCCCCCGATAATCGGCCAATCTGATTCACTCAAAGCATCCCACCGGGTCCTGGGAGCCTTGGAGCCTTGGAGCCTTGCAGCAGCAGCCAGCTGCAAGCTTGCAACCCACTTCGCCCTGCCTAGGAAGGAGCGCCGTGAACCAATCACCATCTCCTGGAAACGACCCACTTTGCACTGTCTGCTCTTGACATAGATACGGTCACGTGCATCTCAGCCACATCCAATGACTAAGCCCAAAAGCCGCGCTAGGTTAGGTACCTTAGCCTCCAGTGTCGTCGTCGTCGTCGTTGCTGGCGCCTGGCATCATCTCGAAGCGGCTACTCCCCCAACGACCAAAACAACTACGAAGCTCTGCGTCCCCCGGCGACGATTGTATACGAATCCCCACGCGCAATTCGGCCTTTCTCGATATCTTTCGACCCTTTCACGCAGCTCCTCTACATATCAGAAGCGCAAAGATGGGTGACGTCGCTGTCGAAAACCCAGCAAACCAAGTGGCACCTCACAAGAGGGCTGCGCTCTCGGCCATTCCCACCATTGACAACTTCGAGGGTGTGCCAACCGATGGAGGAGACGACTACGCAAACCTCAAGAAGCTTCAGAGGCAACTAGAGTACGATATTCCGATAACAGATGCCGCAAAGTGGTAGGGAACTGATAGTTTTGATATAGGTATATCCAGCTGCAAGAAGAGTATATCAAGGATGAACAAAGGTAATTCATCCAAGAAGGTCTAAATTTTGCTAGCAATGTGCTCATTTACTGCAGAAGTCTGAAGCGCGAGCTTGTGCGAGCTCAAGAAGAGATCAAGCGAATTCAGAGTGTACCGCTAGTCATCGGCCAGTTTATGGAGGCTATTGACCAAAAGTATGTTCTTGCCTGCAACCTTCCTACCTACACTAGCTAATCAGTAACCCAAAGTACTGGTATTGTTCAGTCCAGCACCGGATCCAACTATGTCGTCAGAATCCTTTCCACCCTCGATCGCGAGAAGCTCAAGGCCTCGTCCTCTGTTGCCCTCCACCGACACTCCAACGCCCTCGTCGATATTCTCCCTCCTGAGGCCGATTCCTCAATCGCCATGCTTGGTGCCGACGAGAAGCCCGATGTAACATACGCCGATGTCGGTGGTCTGGATATGCAGAAGCAGGAAATCCGCGAAGCAGTCGAGCTGCCCTTGACACACTTTGACCTTTACAAGCAGATCGGTATCGACCCTCCGCGAGGTGTTCTGTTGTACGGTCCTCCCGGTACTGGCAAGACTATGTTGGTCAAGGCCGTCGCCAACTCAACCACCGCCAACTTCATCCGAGTCGTCGGCTCCGAATTCGTCCAGAAGTATCTGGGTGAAGGTCCCCGAATGGTCCGTGATGTTTTCCGCATGGCTCGCGAGAACTCTCCCGCTATTATCTTCATCGACGAGATCGACGCCATCGCGACCAAGCGATTCGATGCCCAGACCGGTGCCGATCGAGAGGTCCAACGTATTCTGCTCGAGCTTCTCAATCAGATGGACGGTTTCGATCAGACCGCCAATGTCAAGGTCATCATGGCCACCAACCGAGCCGATACTCTGGATCCTGCTCTTCTCCGACCCGGACGTCTCGATCGAAAGATCGAATTTCCCTCCCTACGAGACCGCCGTGAGCGACGTCTCATCTTCTCCACCATTGCCAGCAAGATGAGTCTAGCTCCTGAAGTTGATCTCGACTCCCTCATCGTCCGAAACGATCCCCTTTCCGGTGCCGTCATTGCTGCCATCATGCAGGAGGCAGGTCTGCGTGCCGTCCGCAAGAACCGCTACAACATCATCCAGACTGATCTCGAAGACGCCTACTCAAGCCAGGTCAAGGGGACCGGCGAAGAGAACAAATTCGATTTCTACAAATAAACCAGCTGGGGTGTTATTCTCGTTTCACGCGCTCTTGAGTGTCAACTATGCTGTACAACATACATCAACTTCCGGGCCAGGGGGTATATGGAATGGAAAGGCCATATGAAGAGTGGCTGCTTAGAGGCTGCGAGGATAGATTAGGATTAATCAATGTGCTAAAATTGGCACAAGCGATATGACTTGGTCTATTTAGTTAGAATCGGTGACTTGATCGCAGTGAGTGATTTGTTTATTCACTTGTCCTAAATCAGACTCGCTTATGTCTCCGTATTAACCTAATCTCTCAGGCCATAGTACATTCCTATGTGCACTTACAGCAAGGCAAATTAGAGCAGGTCATGACTTTAGTTCATATTGTCAGGATGCTTTAAAGGAGTCCACGGTGGTCTTCTAGACATGTAGGGATAGAAAGTACAGGGGAGCTGTAATCGAGATCAGGTAGAGTTCACCTTAAGAGACAACTCCAAGCTCTCACCAATAGACTTGTCCACGAAGACTTGCTACTAGCTGTCGAGGAATGTCCAAAATTGATGCACGTGTGTAAAACTTGAAACTTCAAAGCGTAATCCACACAGATAGGACAAGCAGAGCGTATCATTACACACAACAAATAGGGTATATTGAACCTCAAGGCCGTGAATAACCATTCCTTTCCATCTCATTTCAATCCATGCCAGTCCTTGTCTAAAAATCCGTCGTAGAAATCTAACATAAAACCCCTCCAACTCCCATCTGCTCATCTCCCATGAAAAGAAGAAAATAAAAACGTTACAGGTACAGGGGTTATAAAATACAGTTATTCTCCTCAAACTCCATTAATCCCTACCATCTTTCCGTTTTTGTTTTCCCGTTCCACTGCCTGTCTATTTTGATTCACTCGCTCCCTTTGTGAGCCTCGTCCTGACGAGTACTCTGCGCACTATTAGAAACCGAAAACAACAAACACGCTAAAGACAACTAAAGGGAAATCAGATTCTGGCCAATAAGATGCCGGATGAGAACGCCGTGTAGTAGCCCTTCCGATGTCGACAGAGGTAAAAATACAGTTGCACGAGGCTCTTAGCCACGTCGACCGCCGGGGTATATCTTGCCGGTCTAGCGGAAAGGTGGAGGCAACAAGACCAAGAAGCCTCAAGCATTCGCAAGGGAAAACGTGAAATGAGACTCAAAGGTTTTAACGACTGCAGCTATCGACTTAGATCGTTGCTTCATTGCGTTATTAACCATCAGCCATTACCATTACTCAGATATAAGCTTGCATGCATGATCATACATCGCGTCTTAGTCCAAGCTGACAAGAAGCGCCGAGCCAAAAAAGAGGAACCGGATATTGACCGGCCCAGGGATGTTGGTTCAGACATGGAGAGTAGTATCGGTAAGGCTAGGGTATATCCTGCGGCGACCCAATTCATCCCGGTGAAATAGGGTGATGGCAGTTGGGTTTGCCGAGGCAGAAAAACGTATAGAGCATGCCTATGGGCATAACCAGCTCATTACGAGCTCAAGGTAACACCTACTTCAAAAAGCAGGTGAACGAAACGTCGGTGCAGCTCGATAAAAATGTCAGGCTGTCCAACAATCTCCGCGAGACCACGGGCTTTGGGGGCCGAGGCACCGGGCCCACCACCCATTCGTCGGGTGAACCCGCTGCCGCCTGTCAGAAAGCTGCTACCATTGCGATCAGGACCCCCGGAGGATTCGACAGCTGGTTGTGGAGGTGCATAGCCACCCCCGTACATGCTGCTACCAATAGGAGAGTTCTCGGCCGCTCGCTCGGCTTCGGCCTCAGCCAGCTGCTGAATCCAAGTAGCAAGCTCGCGGAAGGCGGTCGAAACCACGGCAAATGTCTTCATAGCCAGTCTCTCTCGGTGAGTACTTAGCGCCAAGAACGCATAAACTCGCTTATGGCCCCGTGCATGTACGTCAGGAATACGAAAGATATAAGCCGTCGTGTACCCGGCGAGAGCGTCGCCGAAAAAAATGGGGCCGCCCGTGACAGCCGAGCCGGCGCTTTGTGTCGTGACAAAGGCCGGGGAAGTAGTCATAACGGGTGAAGTGGGGTTTGCCGTGGAGGGGGCCCGGGGTAACGTCTCGAAGGATAGAGTGCGCAAGCACGAAGCACGAATAAGAGAAAACGAATCGGGTTGGACCGGATCGTGGGTGGATGTATAATCGACATAGTGAACGTGGAAGGGCGTGCGTTCTGCTGCGGTCGAATTGCCCGTACCACCACTCTTGCTTGATCGCGAGGTATTGCGCGAGCTGACCGAGGGTGTCATTCTTTGCCGAGCCCGAGGGTCTTCGTCCCGCTCGCCGTCAGTATCGCTCGAGGTTTGCGAATTAGGAGGCGATGCCTGACCTCCCGCTCCAAAAACCCGTTCCGCTGGTGCGCGTGTGCGCAACGTAGGCCCGCGAGTGTTGTTGGCAAGGTGAACACTATTCGATCCCGCTTGCTGTCGTGGCAGGGTCATCGCGCAGTTATCGCAAGGACCTTGTTTCTTGGTAACCGTCTCATCATAGGTCCTTCGAAAGCTTGAATCCCGTCGGGGATGTTGAGGAGGGACTGGTCGCGGACTTTCGGGGGGGGTATCGATAGCAGTAGGAGTTGCGCCAGCATTCGAGCTCGGATTCCGCAATAGGGCTCCGCGTCGCACCTGGGCATCTTGCTCGGAAGCTGGCACTGAAGCGCTTCGAGAAAGGTCGAGTTTCTTTAATGCGTCGTTGAGGGCGGTCGAGGATGCATGCGCGCTGGATCGGGGCCGGTTATCGGCTGGATCTGTACCATTCTCAAAACAAACAGTACATGAGGCCGGCAGACCCTCAGTGACCATCAGGGGGGTCGGGCCATGGAGGTCGCAGTAGTGGGCAAGACATAGCTGGAAAGAGTGCATTAGTGGTTGAATCCTGCGCATGCGTAAAATACAGCTAGTCGGCGCAAGAGTATGAGCAGATCAAGGTATAAAACAATTCACAAACTGCCAAAGAGGAATTGATCATAGCAACAAAGGGATGGCTTTTGGGGAGTTTATCATGTCAAGAAGCCCATGACGTTATGGTACAGGGATGGAACGTGTATGGATAAATAGGCCTCAGAACAGGAGGGCTGCAAGGGGGGCAGCGATGGGCGACATGGTATTATAGGAACAAAGCGTGCGGTGATACATCTCGGTGTCTTGTTGGAGCTTGTCTTTGGTCGCCCTCTCTCCTTTCTTATCGGCAATGGGCCGCTGCTGAGGTCATGGGGCTAGCAGTAGGGAAGTGATGTGGCACTCGGTGAGTTGGGATTCCAGAGGGAAGCATCATGATTGTCCAAGATATTGCCGGCGCCAGATCGAGGGCAGGGCAGTCATGGCCAAGCGGTGAAGCGGTGTGGACGTATGTGCATGTCTGTGTGCGCCTGTGTGCGCCTGTGTATTGTTCGTATCTAGGCAAGGGGTGTGTGTGCACACAAGTTTAGGTGCGTGGGATGCGATGGGATGCAATGTGAAGACAGGGCAGGACAGGGTGTGCATGTGTGCGCATGTCAGACAGCGGGGGGTTCGGGGGCCATTAGGAGGTACGGCAGACGGCCCGTCAACGGACAGGCAACCAGGAAACGAGGGTGTGGAAAGGGAAGGGATGTGAGGGTGAAGCCAAGGAGGATAAAAGCAAGGGAAGGTAAGAAGCGACATGAAGAAGCAACGTCGATGAGAGACAAGACATGGTTGCTATGGAGGGATCAAGTCATGATATATGACAGAACTGAGTGTGTATGGGGACGATGGCTGGGAATATCAAGATCTTGGAAAAGGTACCAGAAATGGCTGGACCCAACAGGACGGACAAGACTGCTCGACCTAGGGATGTGCAGAGACAAAGGCTGGACAAGGCAGGCAGTTATGGTTGACAGGGATCTCTGAGACAGGTTGTCGACCATGTGAAGTGACTGCATGGCGTGTGATGCTCTCGTTGACCGGGGCGTCGGTTGAACAGGGGAACGTGGAGGACGGAGGAAGCAGCTCGGAGCGTGGAGGGTGCGACGTCGGACGTGGCAGGAATTGGCATGTGGTTGTACAGCCAGCAGACAAGCAAGACAAGACAAGACAAGACAAGGAGATTTGAACTGATGGAGGTTTGCGCTGTACACTTACAATGTATGTCATGACGTATCGTCTCGGAATCGAATCGCAGCAGAGCAACAAAAAGTATCGACGATTGGGCGAGCGAGGTTGCGAGACCGGGAGAGATCTCCCTTATCGGCAGCGCAACACTGCAGAAGGGACGGCGCAGGAGAGCTGAGAGCTTGATATAAGCTGAAGCTAATTCGGGGCGATGCGGCGATAGAAATAGGTAGAAGTGTTGGAGGCGAAACGTGAGGCGCGAGCAGGGGCCGGATCGACAAGTGTGTAGTAATGCGATATGGTGCGTGCAGCGCGGTCAGAATCCTGTAGGGCTACAGTAGGTAGGTAGCTGCCGAAGATTCGTTTTAATTGACTGACTGTAGGAATTGGACTGCCTTTATTCGAATGAATTGGATGTTTGCTTTTAGCTGCTCTGCTTGGCTCAAACCTGATCAGACCAGGGTGTGGGGGGAAAGGCGGCAGCACCCAGCACGTGCGATTGCTCCGGGCACGATTATCGAACAAGAGAAATCGAGCCGATAAACAACGTATCAGGTTAACCGAAAAGAGAGAACAAGCTTTTTGACTCGCAGAGTGCAGTACGCGGGGAAAGACGAGGGACTGCCAGGGCAGAGTTCACCTCAGGCGCAAGAGAGGGGCAATTAATAGACGAGAGAGCGGGGGTTCAAGAACGACAAACTCAGAGGCGGAAAGTCGCGGCTACAGTACGGGAACGAGAGAAGAGAGCGTAAACCCAAATATTGTATCGAGAGAGCGGATGGGGAAGAGATGATGGAAGAGGAGGATGGCAATTGGAGGGGATTCGACGGAAACGACGGACGGACGGACGGACAAGGTTTAGTTCTTAAAGGAAGCCACGCCTAGAAGAAGAGGATGACGATGCCTGAAGTTAAGGCAAAGTAAGAATAAATAAAAAATTGTGGTAGAAAAAAAGTAACGAGTTGACGGCGAGTATTCAGCTTGTCCAGGCCATGACCATCAGTCCGTAGAGTTGAGTCGAGTCGAGTCGAGTGCCGTCCTGCACTTTCTTTGCTTTGGATCCAGACGTCAAACTTGAAGCCCGCGGGCTGTGGGGGTGGGCGTTTTTTAAGACAAGGTCCCTCGCGAACCTGAGAAACCGTTCAAGGAAGGCATGGGATATTTCAATAATTGGGATCCAATAGGACGCGACTGGGGAATGGGGGGAGCACTAACAGAGAACCGACTGGGCTCCATTGCTTCTACGAGGTGGGTACACAATACAATCCAGGCCAAGTTAAGCCAAGCCAAGCATGGATGCGTGTGTGTGGGTGAAAGAAATACCCAGCATCCATGCCATGCTAGCCATGGCAGTCGCATGGACATGGATGCCCACGCACGCCAACCATCCATCCAATCCATTCTATTCTTTCTTCTGTGGGCTCTTTTTTCCTTCTTCGCCTAGTGAAGGGCCCCGAGGGCTCGCTAGCTGATGGTCTAAGGTATCAGAAGCCCAGCGCGGCACCCGGCACGTCGTTAAACGCCAACTAACGGCCAGCCCAGCCAGAAACAATCAAACTTCCCCCTGGTGCTGAACGTGCCTGGGCGTGCGATGCGTCCTGTGCGAAGATGAGATGGTTGGGCATCATCATATGTCAAGGGTTGAATGTAAGAAATGAGTTTCGAATCTAATGTTGACTAGGAAAATACGGAGTAAGCTTCAGTCAAATAAAGACGACAAGTTCAACTTGGATAGCATCCATAAACCGCTGACTATTGTTGAACATCACAGTTCCCGGATACGCTAAGCTACCTAGATACCTAGGTAACGTTCTTTAGTCTCCACCCCCATCAGAGGTTTTCACATTCTATGACGACGAATCTGCAGTCTAGACGACGTTGAAGAAATCTCACCGAAAGAGAAGTTCCAAGGATACAATTGCCTCAAGTGTAGAGCATCGTGATGGCCATTGCCTCTGATAAACGAGCATGGTGGGTTTGAGCTCTCGAACCTGACTCTGCTTTCTCCTTCATGACCCACTACCCAGCACTAAGTAACAACGGCAACAAGCAAGAATAGGTACAACTTATCGTAATAGGGGTCCTCCGGTTGGATAACCGGTCCGCTGGTGGACTCTTGGTTATCTCCTCAAGGGAACGGCTGCAACCTCTTGGCTCTTCCCAAGGATCGGGCCTCGTCGACGACGATAACCTTCCGTCAGGGTTCCACAAGAA
>JABCKB010000351.1:0-26665 GCA_013184455.1 Fusarium continuum
GTAGTAGTTAATTATATTAGTTAGTCAAGCAAATTATAAAGATCTAAATAGAAACTAGGTAGATATAAATTAGAATTTTTTTTTTAAATTATAAAAAATACTTTGTTCTAACTTACAACACCCTTATTCTGGTACTTTCTGATGCCCTTTCTCAGCTTTTCGCCAGGATGGGGTAGGTGTTATTTGAAACAGCTCAAGTAGGCCACCATCGCATTGCATTCCTCGTCTGGCGTATTCCTAAATTCCTATCCTCATAGGGCTGATCTTCGCTTCGGCAAAGCACGCCAACTATTACGTTCATAGTACGTGCACGCACTGTTGATAAGATTCCTCTGGGAGTATAAGATCAAGCATTAGAATGTGATTAATCGAGCTATTGTATGGCAGCCTGCTTGGCGTCGAAATGTCTCGGGGCGGGATGCGAAATGTATTAGGCATAGCAGGCACAGGCGGGTCATGCTGCAGATCGTGATGGCTGAATTGACTCATCGCTGAACCCTTGCTTGTAGATAGTCGGGAGGATGGTAGCGAGGGTATCGTCCTGTAGAAGGGACCGTGTGTATTTTTGGTATGCCAAGTGTAGGAAAACAGCATAGGACCACTTGTCGATTTGTAAGAAACATGTCGTTCTTTGTTTCTGGTTTGAATATTTCTTTGAGTCCTGTATAATCAGTTTAGAGATATAAAGTAAGGTCTCGGGTTTGTTTAGAACCCTATCATGCCAATGGGTCAGACGAGTAGCTTGACAGACCAGGGTTCTCGCTCAGAGGTCAATGGACATCCATCCATTCACCCTGTTCTGAGCAGGTTGAGCCTCAATTTTGGGGGGTCTCTCTGCTCCCTGCGCTCAGGTTACCTCCAAGGACAGGGTAATTGGCTCAAGGTTCCCCTCACAAAACTCACCCTTTCCGTCCCTTTCCGCGGACTGTGCAGCTCTCAGTGGACAGTACAGTATGTGAGCAGTCTTGTAACTCGAAGGCTAGACATCGTCCTGCCTTTGTGAGGTTGTTCCCTCACTAATTCTGGTGCATGAATTGGTGTCATTCACATACTCGACTGCATGGTACGTAGTCCACCGTCGATGGTGTATACGTCGTGGGCATCCAAGACACCTTAACCAGTCCCCAATTGGCCATCTTCTTGTCCAGCAATGCCGATTGTCATCGGCTTCGTCCGAGCCAAGTGTGATTCTCGCGTGCTTTCAGGGATATAGCTCCAATTTCCTCGCTGATGGACATGGTTCTGAGACCGGCCATGCAATCACTCATGCGACGTTTGACTGCGACGATGAAGCTGGCTGGATTGCACATATTGCAAACGTCCACCTTCGCAACATATTTCCTCAGATGTGCATCTGCTGGTTCTGCGACAAAAAACAGTTCAGGGCCACTTCGCATAGTCCAGCCGACGCCGAGACCTGTTATCGGAAGAGAATGCACCACATCGCAAAGCACTTCCGCAATGGCTTGTCAGGGAGGCAGATGCGTCCGGATTTCTACTTCGTCGACCATGTATATGACCATGGCCTGATCGACGAGGCTATGTATCGAAGAGCAAAGATGTACCACGAGGCCCCGCAGATCCCGAATCTGCACCCGGCCGGATGGAGGCCCGAGTATCAGGACCAGAGGCCGATGCAAGTGGAGACTAGCCGGGCACGGCGTCAAGGGTCGTCGACTCGGAGTCGTGCGCCGCAGAGATACTATTATTGAGAAGCAGTTCCGACACTTGAAGGAGTTTAATTGGCTCTCTCTCCTAGCCATGCGCCATGTTGGCATGGTGACAATGTGCAGACTTCTGCTATTGATTGACTGTCTTGCACTTGCATCAGAGCCCTCTCAGACTGCTTCATAACAGACAACCATCACGACAAGCTGAGTGATCGGAACAGCCATACCTCTTCGGAAGGTTCTCCATTCTATGTTATCATGTTTTATCGGTTTGTATCGTTGCGCGACGAAAGGTCTCATACCAGGTGTTGTCGTCTTGTTTAGGGTTTGGGATCAGATAGAAACATTAGCATCCTGGATCAACCTTGTGTTAGGAAAGGGGTGGAGGTCGTGATACTTGTGTTATTGAAGCGTGTCCCTTTCTTTCGTCGGCTCTTGGGGAAAGCTGAGTACTGTTATCCAGTTTGAACAAGCTATCGTTCTGTCGTTGTACGAGGCGGAATGGATTCTACCATCGTGGTTGAGAGGGGGGATATTTAAACTCCTAGTCTTCTGAACAAATTTGCATGAATGAAACACAATAAAGACCGTGAAAATTCTGAGCAGTAATTAGGCAGTGACAATGCGTGAATGACTGTGGCGATGCCCATCGCCATCGTGATTGGGCTGCCTGGTCAAAGAGGGAGTCATCACCATTACTCGGGAGAGTTTGGTGTGAACTCTCAAGTATTCGTCGTTGCAAAACACTCCATGGGATAACAAAAATCCCCATATTTTTAATGATTGTTCAATTAAGATATTATTCCAAGTTTTACTTCTTTATCATTTATCACAATCTCTATCAATAGGGTAAGTAGCTCGCCTCATTCACGGCTTATACTGCTGCCCAAGCATAGCCTCACAACCTAACCGAAACCTGACTACGCATTTGCCCAAGGTATTAATGCCTCGAAGATTAAAGCGGCGATATGCCCTGCATTGATTTTGAGGCCATCCTGAGATATGAATTGCCGGGGTGCCTATTTGGAACGGAAATGTCACCCAGGCAGTCGCTTCTCAGTTCCCAGTCAACTTGCAGCTGGACACATTTACTGGGAACTATACAGTAGAAGCAGAAAGGAAAGAAAGAGAATACGAATCGGCTCGCTTCTTTCATAGTCTCATATTATACCTAGAAATGACACGGTTGGCTCTGGTCCAGTGAGTCAGATTGCATTAGAAATGCCTGGCATCTATCTATCTACCCAACCATGTTCAAAGCAGTTGACCACGATTGTTGTCGTAGGATTGATTGCAGGTGAATTATAGACCTAGGTACTCTTACTTGAGAAAAACAATTCGCTTAGAGAGCAGACAGACCTTAGTACTCTCAAAAGAACGAAAAACGGTCCTGCCTGTACATGTGCTGCATTCCTATGATCCAAAAGCGTAGAATGAATCGAAGTTAGCAGTATTATCTTTGTTCGCTATATATCGCTAAATGACCAAATCAAACTCCAACGAAGACAGCAGACAACGTGTCCGAGTGGTTAAGGAGATAGACTTGAACGGTCCTAGGATCATTAGATATCTATTGGCTTCGGCCTCGCAGGTTCGAATCCTGTCGTTGTCGCTCCACATCTTTTTTTGGTTTTTCGCGGAAGTTACACACTGTCACTTTTTTAACCGGAGTTTTCAGCATTACTCCATAAATGGATCGCAATTCTGTTTCACTAATAATGATCGATTTTATAAATGCTGAACTAAATAGTTGACTGCCCTGTAGAGAACGATTTATCGCAGCGAAGATCTAGCAAGATTGTACACAGCTCTAGTCCTCGAAGCCGGTCAATGGGTATGTTTGTTTATTGTAGTGTAATTGTTTCGAGCCATTATCTGCCTACCTCGCTTCCTATTAATCTTGAGACGAGGTTGATGATATTGATGATACTGAGATCGGCTTAAGATCAGCCAAAGTGTAGGGTTGATCGCCTTATCCACCAGCATGAATGACGTCGGACCGTTGGCGCGACCTAGCCCGAACAAAACCCCTTGTCTATACGGAGCATACCTATCTATCTCTTTATAGCCGTCTTGTACGTAGTGAGAAGTAGTGCAGAGTAGTGAGCAGAGCGTTATATACTACTTAAATGGACAGCACCTCAAGTGGCTGTCATCTACAAGCGGTTGCTAGTTAGATACGATGGATCATTGGTGGGATAGCTAATCAACCAACAACCTGAACTCTTCGAAGTTTGAGTCCACTCTACTAGGTGCCACTTCATGCTTGGGTATCTACTAGAAACCTAGGATAATAAAATTGTGATAAATTGAGGGTATAAGTTGCGCTTGTCCTTATGGTACACTGATATAAAATACATGCTTACCGCTGCGGTCCATACTTGCCCATCAACCGCAGCCTCTTTTTATGTCCCAGTCCAAACGGTTGTCGATGCGTCACCGTGTTCTTTTTCTTCTCCCTTCTAGGCTGATGGCCCAGGAGCGTGATATCAACCTTTTTGTATCGCACATCGTATTTAACCCACCTCTCCAAGCCAGGTATGTGTATGCCCAGCGTCGGCAGCGCGAGCAGCGTCAACGTCGTGGTCACATGCATCGAGTACGGATCCCGCTCACGCTCAACGCCGTAGATGGCTGGGAGTGCGTATCGAATCTTTCCCGGCGCGTAATGCTTCAGCAGCTTCTCCAGTCGAGCCCTTCGTAGAGGAGGCAGTGCCTTGCGGAAAGCTTTGGCGTACTCTGCACGGTAAGGATGGACCTGCCACATGGGCCATCTATTATAGCCGATGCGCACCCAAAAACGGCCGTCAAACATCTTGGCTCTCCTCCATCCTGCGTGGCCGAATGAAGGAGTGGCTTCTGCGAAACTCTCCTCCAAGTACTTGGGAGACGGTGGCTGATATTGCGGTGGCATGTTGAGCTTTGCAGTAGGAAGGAGTTGCTTTGATGTGTAGGGTGCCCGGGAGAGAAACCATTTGGTGGATGTTCCTTTCACGATCGGGTCAAAATAGACGCCAGCTGTGGTAAATGCTTTAGGAGCTGGGTTTGCCTTGGGTGCCATACCAGGAACGAGACTATTGACGACGTTTTCGAGGTTTGCAAGAGGTGGTAGGTGATATTCAGGAGTGATGAAATCAATCAGCTTGCGGACTGCGATAGCCATGACGAGTCTGCGGTGCTCCTTGCGCAGCTCATTCTCGGGATCAAACGAACGCCTCTTGCATTTTCTTCTGAAAGGGCGCGGTGTCGGAAACTGGATCAGCAAGGTTCCGGCGTTTGGGTCGAAGTCTTTGATGACAGCCTCACGAATCAGATAGCGACTCGCTTCTGCTTCTTCAAACTCGGCTCTCTGTCTGGATCTCTTGGCTAGAGATAGTACAGAGGGCTTTCGTAAAGCTCTTGGCAATTCATAGTTGCGAACCAGATGCCTGATGGCGTTTCTTGTCGTCAATGTAGGGTCTTTGTTGGTCTCATCTTCTACCCAGGGGATCTTGTTGGCCTCGCAGGTGGCAATGAGTCTATCTTTATCGAATTCAAGAAGAGGTCGGTATATCATGACACCGCCATCTTCAACCTCCAAAGGCCTGAGGTAGGGAACATCGGGCAGGCTTTCGACATCGGTCGATCCTGGGTACGAGTCGACAAGATCTCGCGGGAACTGCGTCAAGTTGGAAACTGGCTCGCCGGCTAACTCGTCTCGGATCATGGATCTTAGACGCCTCATCTCGCGCTGAGCTGGCCGAAAGCTGAGCGACGGGGTTTCTTTGAGCTGATCGTCGAGCAGGCCGCTCTTATAAACGCCGTGTAAGTCGTAGCATTCGGGGATTGAATTAGCCTCCCTTATTCCCTGCAAGCCTCGGTATCCATGTCCACCCAGCAATCGCATAAGTATCGTCTCGTAGTGATCATCTCGATGGTGCGCAAAGAAAAGACTGTCGGAGCCTAGGTAGCTGCATTGACGGCCAAGTGTGCGGTATCGGTATGTTCGAGCGAGGCCTTCTACATTTGGGAGCTGGCGAGGATCGAGGCCTTGACGTTTCTCGTCCTTCCAGGTGAGAGTAGAAACAATGGCCTTTATTTCAAGCCTGCGAAGCTCTCTAGCCACATATGCCGCTTCTTCAGCACTTCCGTCACGTAGCTTGTGGTCGACAACGATGGCTAGGGCGCCGTGGACGGGATTGTCAGCGATCTTTATGCCGCGGAATGTGCGAACGAGTCTAGACATGAGAAAAGCGAGAGCCATTGAGTCCACGCCTCCGCTGATGGCCATTACTAGTAGCAATAGTTAATACGTGGGATGCTATCCGAGAGCATCGAGATTATGATTATACCTATGCGCTGCGGCTTGGCGGAGCGGGCGGTAGGGAACCGCGGACGGCATGTTGCGTCGACGGCATCTCTAAACTCGGGGAGGGTGATTGGCCGAGGGGCGTGATGAAAGACACGAGCTGCCGTAGTCATTCCATTATATTTCCAGCAGGAACCTGGAGTGCAATGTGCAATTGGCGGGGGAGGGGGATGTTGGAGATTGAAGGGAAAAGTACCTAAAGTGGTGATGTCGGAATTCAAGCTCGAGTGGGTCTGACTGACTGATTGAATTCCGGCCGAGCTGGTGGGGCCGACATAACGGGGCCGATTCTGAAGCCGTATATTTAAGACTAAGGTAGGTAGGTATGACAGCTTCTATTCTTGCTACAGTATCACATGAACTGATATGGGGTAAAACGAGCTTAGAATCGAGATGGCACAAATGTTTTCCGGGTTTGAGGCACTTGTCAGGCTCTTGGGTAGTGTTCTACAATCACCGTGAGGCATAAATTCTGATGCAGCTTCACTTTTGCTTGTGATGATTTTACCTGGATTCCTCACAATACTGAGATTGGGCTTGTTCTACCTGAAAATATATATACAGCCCACTGGGGCTCTGATATATATTTTTTATATTCCACACTTCCCTTGTTGCTAAGCAACTAACAACGTGAGCCAATCCCAAAGTTCAGAGAGCTATTACAGTGATAGTCTGTGTAATCACAAGCTTCTAGAAACCGCGTCGACTCAGAGTACAACGGTTAGTTGCCCAGAATTCTACATTAGTTAGTGGATCTACCTTAGTACTAAGCTACAGCCAAAAGTTAGAATAGCCCCAGGCACCACCGTACCTATAGTATAGTATAATGGGTGCGACGGTAGGTTTAAACTTTTGATAATAAACAATAATCGTCATAGCACCTGAGATACCTATCTATTATAATAAACATGAAACCATGCCAAATGTCACAGGTTCATCTTGTCCCGACACAAAACGACTCGCTAGCATGCGCGTAATAAAGGCCCTCATCAACCCCTGTCAACGTCTCAAGTGATTCGCCTCCAAGGCATAAAAGGGTCTAGCGAAAAAGCCTTGGAGTGGATATTAGGCGGATGCATGTTTTGGAAGATCCCCCCATTACCTTGGATCTCTGGCTGCAGGAGTCCTCTTGTTGTCCTCGTGCCACCATCACAGGTCATCCTTGTACTGTGCATACCACCTACCTACTACCTACCTACGTATCTACCACAAGGTACGGATGCCTTTGGCCTGCATGCTACTGCATCATCTATAGCACAGTCCGTCTTGTTTATTTTAATATTGTTTCTCTCTCAACCTTGTTCCTCTCTACTCAAACTCTCTTCTACATACTCTGTCGCGTATTGTCTGTCTGTCTTGTCGCTCCGCAACAAACCAAAACATCCCGCCCATGTGATTCACACTTGGCTTCCACCTTTCATCTCCCTCCCATCAGCCTCGTCGCTAGCTTCTCATCTTCTTCACTCCGCCACAGCCGCCTCCTTGGGCCTCGCTCATCCTCACCCCCTGCGCGGCAGTCAATCACCACTAAATACTCCCATATTAATATCGTAAAAGTCTCGTCCTCATGGTATCCACGCTGGAGCCTCCAACCGCCTCCTCAGTCTCCCGCCGCGGTCCCTCCTCGGTCGTCTCCCGTCAATCTCAATCACACTCGCGATCGAAGCGCAGCGGCTACAATCGCTCTCACACTGGCGGTACTTCTCACGCCCTTCACAATGACTTCCCCGTCTTTAGCAGCGGTGATGTCGAGATCATAGTCCGCGCGCGCGATACTCCCCCCGACGCTGCTCCCGTGCAGAATCGCTATCTGCTCCATCGCCACACCCTCACGCGATCTAGCGGTTTCTTTGAAGCTAGCACATCGAATCAGTGGTCGCGCGCCCGCGCTCTTCCAGCTGGTAACGAGCTCTCTCGCATCGGTGAGGATGGAGAACCGGATACAGTCAATGGGAGTGAGGTTAGCACAACGTCGCAAAGAGGAGGCATCCATCCACCTAGGAAGAGATGGCGATACGAACTTGACCCAGGATCTGGACCCAACGGCATCCCTATGCTAGTTCAGCGAGACGAATCGTCGCGAGACCCTACACAGTCGCTATTTGGCCCTGCATCAGCTCCACCCGCCATCAGCTCTAGAGACTCGCGCTCTTCTCACAGTCGATCCAAGCATTCACACTCGCATTCGCGATCGTTATCCAATTCATCCTCTTCAAGTGGCTTCTTCCGCTCCGTCGCCAATCTCAGCCTCTCCTCTAACCACCCTCCTCCAACCCCAGAGCTTTCGCAAGCCGACGAGGACCTTCTGCGCGACTACGACAACCTATTTCGTATCTTCTACAACTACCCGCCTGCCCTCGATGGTGTCAATGTCGCAGACGCCTATGTCCAATGCAAGAGTCTGCTCAACCTCGCCGACCAATATGACGCCCTTGCTGTGGTGGGACCCCGAGTTGATCACCACATGCTGCAGTTCCAGTCACGGCTCTGGAAGCAGATCGCCAAGTACCCAATCTCATATCTGCGCCTCGGGTACCTAGCTCGCAGCAGGGTCATCTTCCAGGAAGCCCTGATTCACGTCGTTGGGCAGTGGCCGGTCGGTGAGCGCAGCCTGCGTGCAGCCCTGCCCGACATCGTCCTGGATATTATCGAGGACAAGGTGGACGAACTAGAAGATACGGTCGGTCGCATCGAAGGACGCCTCTTCCGCCTTGGGCTCACCAACAGCCGTGGTGAACGTGTCGGCCCAAGCAACAACTATCTCGACTGGCTGTCCATAAGCCTATTCCGCCAATGGCTGGCCGACAACACCTCTCCGCAGCCGCCTCCCGATCAGCGACGCAGGACAACCTCTCGTGACGGCGGCCGCAGCGTCGCCGCCTTACCCCCCGCCGCCCCGCCGTTGAATTCTGTCGGTCGTGCATATCGCCAACTCGGCTCCAATAATCCTGCATCCTTCCTCGGCCACGACGACTGCAAGCGCTTCCTCAAGCTAACCCCGGAGCTCTACAGCCGGGAAAACCTCCGGAGGTTCGAGAAGCGTCTCGACGAGCTCAAGTCGATGGCCCGAGAGGTTGTACGACCCCTCATGGGCAGCAACCTCGAGCTCGACATGGGCGGCACCTCACGCACCCCAGACAGCATCACCTACCTCACCTGCACCAACGTTGGGAACCGAGACTTGCCCTGGATCATGGAGGATCAGACCACGGTAGGGCTTGTTGCCAACTGATGTGTGTTATCAGACATGCAATGCAGTTGAAGGAAACTGGTGGTTGCGTTGACGCGATGCAACGATTTTTTATGACCTGATGTTCTGCTTTTCTGGATTCTTTTTGCGGATACCCCATGCTTGGACATACTGTTGAAATTCCTTTGTGTCTGTCTTGTATATTCCCTGCGGCTTGGAACGCTGTTTCTGAATGATGCTACAACTAACTTGACTCGAGATACTTTTATATAGACACAGGACAACCAATTGGATGCTGGTTGGACCTTTTAGGGACAGTTGATACGACTCGGATGGAGCTGAGCTCTGTAATCGAATTGATCGTATATAATTCATTATCGTTGCACGTGTGTTGCGCTAGTATGTGTACTACTACGTTCAGCGAACGGTATGGTATCCTTATCCTGATCCTTAACGAATGATGGTATCCAAGAAAGTTCTCGCACAAATTATCACAAACGCCTCAACGCCTCGTATCTCTCCGCCCGTGTTTCTCAATTATCCTTCTCTCCGATCAAAGCGAATTGGTCGCCAGAGACAGTATTAACCTCAAGCGAAGAGTAACCCTTGCCCTTACGACCCTTGACGATCCTCGCAAACGATCCTCCCTCGTGCGTGATCTGCAGACCCTTGCCCTGATAGTCCTGAGAGCCCGAGACAGACTGTGCAAAGAGGAGACCTTCCCATGATGCGGGATAGAAGAGCTTGACACTGCCGCTGATAGACTTGTGCTTGGATTTCAGGACCGAGAGCGCGGGCTTGCTGACGCTGATCTCGGCATCATCGGAGTCCTCGAGTAGAACAATGTATGGTTCATTACCATCCTCTGGATCATAAGGTCGCACAGGAGGAATTGTCTCCCCGATGGTAGCAAGGCTCGTCCAGAGAGGCTCCAGAACCGTCACTTGAGTGTTGCCGCTCTTTGTATCTGTGTCAATAGACGGCTTCGCTTTGTTGGCCACAGTCAACAAGCCTGAATCGAGTACTGGCCAGGCACGAACCTTGAGATCACCAGACTGCGATCCAAAGGACGCAAATGAGCTCACGGCCACATCAGCCGTGATGTCTCCAGATGCAGTGAGGATGTCTACAATGTAATCTCGTGGCGGGAACTCGCGGTCCGGACGGGCAGCCTGCTGAGCGCTATCGAGAGGCTCATCAACCTTGATCTCGCCAGAAGCAGAGCGCACGCGGAATGTGGCAGGCCTCACATCCTGAGGGTTAACTGGCTTGGGTCCGACATTCGTGGAGACGTCCCCGGAGACGGTTTCGATGTCGAGAAGGTCGTAGAGGGGATACCATCCTGTAACATCGCCGCTGGCTGTACGGATGCGAATCTCGCGAGATGAGAGTGTATAAGGAACAACGGCTTTATCCGTGTTGCTCGCGTTGATACCAGGCGCTTTGATGTCTCCGCTGGCGCTTCGAATACTGACGCCGTCCAAAGCTCCTAGAACAAAGCCCTCTTTGATATCGACGTCAAGCTGCAGTGTATCAATGCTGAGGGAGTTAAGAATCGCCTCACGGGGCGCCCAGATGGTGGCACGGATCTGAATACAGGGAGCCTTGTCTGATGAGTCCCAGTCGATCCTGCGCGGCACAACCAGCTCAAGGAGCTGCGAGTCCTTGTCGATCTCGAGATCAATACCAAGGCTATCGTTGTTAGAAATGACTTCCAGCTCAACAGAAGCAGGTGACGAATCCTCTGCGGGGCGAAGAACGATATCCCCAGTGATGTGAGTTGTCCAGCCCTTATAGCCATGTGTGTTCCTGACGGTCTGAACGATGCTCAGGTTACGCCCGGGTCGAAGGTCTATTTCTCTGATGATTCTGGCGAAGCGATGGGGTTTGTCGAGGCATGATCGAGAGGGCTTCCAGGTAAACTCATCACGGTCCTTGGTGGGCGGCGCAACGGGGTCATCATCCTTGACAGGATTGGAGTGCGACTGAGTGGTCAGGTTAGTAATTACCATGCATAACGCGATACAAGAGCTGGGGATGACTAACGCCGTGGTTTGATCTCAAAGTAAAGCTGCTAAAGATCATGAAGACGACAGAGAAGACAACGAGCGAGGCGAGAGCAGTCTTGGTCTTCTTTCTGATGTTGATATTGGCGACAGAATCTTTAACTCTCTGCCAGCGCGAAGGTGGTTGTCCTGGGTTGGACGGGTTGCTCATAGACTCTGGAGCATGAACAATCAGAGGCTGATGCTCCTCAGGCCGGCCCATTGTCGCTAGAGAGGTGAAGGTCTGGTAGTTACTCACTGTCGTTGGCGAAGTGGGCGAGGGCGAATAGGCAGGGGGTGCATCAACGGGATGAGCAAACAAGGGAGACGTTGTTTGTGAGTGAGAACGAGGCGTTGAGGCAATGGGGTTATCAGAGCTGCCCGGACCCTCATGTGACGAGGCACTGTTTCCAAGCTCATCCCCAGCAGAGCCTCTGCTATTTAACAACTGCCTCTCCCTCTCTGCTTCCTGGACCTTGGTATCGCGGCTTGGCTGAGTGGGATCCTCGACGAACATGTTGGGAACATGAGGCACGTTCGGTCGAGAGCGAGATGACGACGACTCAGACGACGCGTGGAAGTAGCCATCTGTTGGCGAGAGAGTATCGGGCTCGTCCTCAGAGTCGGCGGAATAGAGGTTGTCAGAGTAAGGAGCAGGCATTTTTGTTTCGAGGTATCTACGGGCGTACGATTGAGGACCTGGGGGCGTGTAAGACGGAGTATTAGATTCGAGGCGTCTGTGAAAGAGAATCGTATCGTGTTTGTGTAAGTAGGGCAATAAACGCGTACGTGGCACTATTCACAATAGAAATCTGGGCGTGCTCACGCCGTCTATCGCCAGATGATTTGAGGTGACTCTTTCAAAGACACGAGATATGAGACGAGAGAAAGATGAAGTTGAGCTGCGGCACGGCAAGGGAAAAAAAAAGAGGGGAATGGGTCTTGCTTACAGCAGTTCTCTTTTTGTTTTCTGCAGTCTACAGATACTGTACCTGTACCTTGATCTATGGTGCCATACGTTCAGGACTAGAGGTAGAGGTTGGTTTCTTTGCTCGGTTACGTTGCCTGGATGAGATGGTTCTGATCATTTAACTACATTGGCCGATCACATCACGAAGCGAAGCGGAGTAATATTGCAGAATCACCCCGATCAACTAATACACTCTAACTTATGTCCTACGAACAAGCCGCGCAATCACTTAGCACTACTAGCTACCATCTCGCTCTAATACATCGTTTCCTCAATATCATTACATCTCTACAACTCAGACTTCCTAATAATCCTTCTTCCAACACAACTTCTCACAGCTCATCCCCTTCTCTCGTCTTATCTCTACCGTCTCCCGCCAAACGGCAAGGATCCTCTGTCGTCTTACAAAAGTTCCCCCCTCCAAATCGAATCAACCCTCAAAACCCCGCAGTCCCTGCCAGCTGCCATTCCTGTGCAAGCTCAGTTCCTCCGATGGGGTTGCGCTGCTGCGTAAGCCCTGCAGCAAAGGCCGCGAGTTTCTTGACGTGCGGCTGACGACAACTTGTGACTGATGACAGGCTAGACAGGGCATTTGTGCAAGAGACAAGAATGACGTTTGGTGCTCGGGAATAACTTGATAGGGCTGATTGTCAAGAAAAAGAAAAAAGTTTGGTTGTAGCGGATCTGCGTTGATGGGCTTCTCTTCCCCGTCACCGCGACCTCTCTATACAACCCACCATTTATCCTAAATACTCTTGTTCATCCTGAGTTCAAAATCATCTATCAACCTCGTTGAAGAACCCGCCGAGCTAGCAATTTTGGTGGATGGAAGACCCATCATGCTTAGAAAATACGTCGAGGGCAACGGCCGACAGCGGGGAACCGTTGCGCCGGGGCCGGCCCCACATGTCCGGTTCGACCCCATGCCGATAGGGCATGGACATCCTTGATCTCTTTTTACCATCAGGCCAATCTTTTCGATTTGTCAATCTTCAGTCACCGCCATATCATCCGAAATGCTTTAGAACCAGTCGTACATTGTCATTTGAGATACAGTCAAAGAAACTGATGGATTCATCACGAGACCCCCTCGTCTCTTCTTGTACCCGCTTCTATCTTGAACAAAGATATGTTCATCCAATTCTAACCACCGACTCCGGCACCTCCAAAAATGAGAAATATATAGTGTCAACCAAAGCAATCACCCTGTCTTTCGACAAAGGTTGCCGGCCACCTTCCTCTGATATATCTATCAGCCCTTCAACGCCTGGAAATTCCCCATCGTAACGCAATGCCATCCAATCGCTAAGATCCTCGCTTTCCTAAATGTTTGATGTGAAATTTGCGTGCGTGCGTGTGTATAGTAAATGTTGATAGTGAATACCGGGGGTGCTCCCCGTGGTTTCTTGTGTTTGTCCCTTTTATCTTGAAGCTAGTTGGAACTTCTAGCTTAACCCAAGAATTCTCTTGGAATTCTCGTATACCACCCAAGTAATGCTGAGCGCAGGTGCAACCTTCAGCAAATTAGGTGTTAGTCCCTTGTATAAGCCGCGGTAACCTTCTCTCTGGATCGTCTTCTTCGTCACGTCCCAAATACCGGTGTATGTCGCCGGGTGCATGGCCGTGCCCTGAGTTTGAAGTCGTGTTCGAACCACATTCAAGGGATAAACAACAGAAGCTCCAAAGGCTCCGGATGTGGCACCGATTATTCCTGTAGCTATGTTTCCTAGTTTGACATCGTCTTCGTGAAGATTATCGAGTCGGGCATAGTAGGACTTGTAAGATTTTTTTAGCAGTTCAAATGTGCCCATGTCGATAGCACTGTAGGGAAACATTCCCACGAGTCCCATAGTCAAGCCTCGATAGCATGCGCGAACGCCGCCATCTGCATACATTTTGATGGCTGTCTGTCGAATCAGAGCCACGCCCTGGAGACCGTCCTTGACAGTCTCACATTGTAGGCGGAACTTGAGGGTATCAAGAGGGTAGACCGATGCCCTATCAATCGTCAGTATGCAATTATCTCAATAGATGGATTAAGCGTACTGTGCAATCATGCCAGCAAGACCACCTGAGGCAAATTTGGACCACGAGCTGAGCCTCTTTGGATCTCCGTGACCCTCGAAATTGGCAAGAGCACGCTTTGCCGCTTCGTACGAGCCAAATTTTATAGCCGTTTCTGGCATAATCTTGACGACATTGAGGCCGTTTCCTAGTCTCATTAACATCTATAACACGCTGCAGGCCTAGGGCTGACCCTGTTTTGTTATGCAGCAGCCTTACCTGCAAAGAGACTTCGGGTACCCCCTGATCGAACGAGATCTCGAACAGCATCACCAAACGGTTTTGCTGCATTCTTCAGTGCGGCAACAGGGCGTCCTTGTCTAAGCGCCGTAACCGCCGTCTCGGTACGGCTAGTCGTGTTCACAAGCAGATAAACCTTCAACCGATCGAGAGGCGCAGTAGCCGTACGCGACACTCCGCCGGCGATGGCACCTGCTAGAAAGTAGCCTGGATCGGGTACAAAGTGTGTTAGTCTAAACTTCTTGTGCACTGCTGTTGAAGATCCAGTGGTATGTCCATGGGTGCCATCGTCGACGTGTTGCGAAACCGATTCGGCCACTTCCTGGGGTATCTCGGCAGCTGGGTCGTCGTAGTCGGGATATGGAACTGCGGCTGCAGTAGCCATCTTCTCGTTCGAGTTCGGAGATTCATCCGGATTTGAGGAGCTGGGTTGACTGACGGAGGTCGATGTCCGGTCGGGTATAGGTCTTGAGTAATCGAAGGGAAAAGCGACTCGAAGGAGAGAGCCGAAAAGGGTGATGAAAAGAGAGCGGAAGCCGTCCGTACCTAAGCCCTCTAATGTTTCCTCGCTCACAAGCGTATCTCCCTCTGGGGTCACGCTGACCACCGAGTAGTAAAAGTCAAGGACGGCATGAAGCTGAGAGTCGTGGTCGTGGGGAGGCATAAATAGGAGGAAGTTTCTGAGAGTTCATGATCAGCTGCCAAGTCCCTGATCAATTGATAAACACTCTAAACGATATCACGGCGCTGAGGGAGTGGCTGCGAAAGCATCTCCGTCCGTTAGAGATTTGGCTTGGCATATGACGTTGTCAGGATTATCCCCGCCAAAATGACTGAGGGTCAGTCATGAGCTTTGAGCATCTGACGGGACGCGACTGACTGACTTCCAGTGGGGTTTCTGGAGAGCCGACTGGAGAAGAATAGCACCCAGAGAAAAGTGAAATTAAGAGACTGACCGCCATTCGTCAAAGGTGACATAGCCGTCGTTGTTGAGATCCATATCGTCAAAGAACTCAGTGAGGCGGCGGTTCGATAGTGTGAGTCCCGCATTCTTAAAAGCCGTCTGAAGCTCACGCTTGTCGAGCTTCCCATTTCCGTCCTTATCAATCGATCTGAAAAGGGCAAAGAGCTGACGCTCTGCATTTTCGACAAATTTTCGGAACTCTAAAAGTTGTGAAAAAGCAAAAAAGTAAGCTTTCAAGATCGCGGCCGCAGGTGCCGAGGCAATATCGGAGAGTCGGAGGGTGCTCGAGAGTCAAGTCAAGCAAAGCAAAGCAGACAGATTTGCGTACCGTCGTATTGGATCTTTCCATCGCCGTTCTTATCCACCTCTTCCATGATCCGCCTCAGCATGTCGTCGGCATTCTTCATGGCTGCAATTGCTCATCAGTATCTCTCCCGGGGGTGAGCCAGCGCGGGCTCTCGCTTACGATGATCAATCCTCCGAAGCCCCTTCCGCAGACCCTTGAGGTCCAGCTCGCCAGTCCGATCAGGCTCAAGGCTCGCCCAAAGCTCCTCGACGCGAGCATCGCGAGAGTTTTGCGGCTCTCTAACCCCATCCTCAACTCCTTCAACAATTCTAGTCACGCTCATGACGATAACTTTAAGTGCGCTGGTGGCATATCTCGTTCCGGCAAGATTTCAGGTTCGGCGGGCGCAACGTGCGCAAAAAGCCTTGCGCTGCGGGAGAGCGTTGCCTTAGTCGGTCGATCTGTAAGATAAGAGCGAGGTATGGCGACGTCGAGTGTTATCGGGTTACCGGGAGGTCATGGCTGAAGCGTCGCAGGAAGAGATCAGGTCGAGAAGAAAAAAGCTGGTGTTGAAATGCCAATTGACGAGCTGTGACGTCGGGTTGGGTTGGTAGCTGAAAATAAACCCCCCAAACCGGGTTAATGTTTTACTGCGCTTGCCAGGCACCGTAGGTCAAAAATGCACCCGATGCTACAGTGGAGCTAAGACCCGTCCATTAAGCCGTGGCTGTCAGGAGCCGCCGTCGGGCGCTGCTAGGATAGCTCTAGCGATCAATCAGAGGCATTGTATTATGCTTAGTGCCCCGGAAAGATCCGCTTAGCTATGCTCCAGCTGTCTCTAGCTGCTAACAGCCTCGCTCTGTCTCGGCATAAACTCAAGGGCTCCTCTTGGTTGAACATTCAGACTCCAGAGGGTCCTGTTAAATTTTGCTTGTCTCAAGTCACTTAGACACGCACTTAGAGAGCACGCATACCTAAGCACCCCAAGTTAGGAGGAATGCTTAATAAATAGATGAAAGCCCATACTAGGTAGATACATCTCTATTTATCCCTCGAAAGAATTATGAAAGTGTTCACAATCTTGTAAAATTTGATTAAGTTAAGCTGCCTTGGTGTGCCATCTTGTCACCGGATCGCGTGCAGAGTTTATAGAGGTCTATTGCTGAAATCTTAGTGTTTTAAGCCTGCCATTTCCCGACAATCCAGGCCATAATTTCAGCCTTAACACGTAAACGTATATGCAGATATGCTTGTGATCTCCAAGTTACAAGTAACCTAAACGCCTAAACTCCCGCCCAGAGCCATGCAAATAACGTCCTCCAATGCGTAAACCGTCAATGCTTCATGTCTCGTTCCTCGTGTCAACACTGAGCTAGCAGTATCACTTGTCCAGGCCTCGAGCCTTGACAAATCTGTTGATCTGCTCCCGAGTGAGCTTGTCGTTGTAGTGCTCGTAACATTCGTAAAAGGAGATGATCTCCTGTGTGGCATCTACCATGGATGCAATCTCCACGTTGCTCTCGACCAGCCACGCCGCGAATCGTTGCACACGAGACACTCGAGCTTGCTGCTGCCTCTCCTTGGGTTCTGCAGTCACAGCATCTGGTATTCCCCCTGGCGTCAATTGGCCTTGAGCTCGCATCAGCGCCTGCTGAGCTGCAGCGAGCCCTGCGGCAGCTGCCGCCCCCGAAGTGTTTTGGCCAGGGCCAGAATTATTAGGTCTGAGCACCAAGGCCAGCAGGATGGCAACCAGTGCAATAATATGCGGTTCGTACAGCAGCGGGAGGTCGGTCATGAAGTGGTCATTAACCACTGACCGCGCCAGCTGCACCTCGTCCTCTAGCAGCGATAGTTCGGTTCGCAAGGCCGTGATACTTCGGTAGGGCTGGAACACGATAAGTTGTGATCGCATCTCGCTTATCATAAAAAACTCGCACTCGCCCAGCTTGGACGTGTCGATGGCGACGAGATCTCCCCACATCTGCCGGGCCTCTGTCACGATGAGCCGAATATGTTGAGGCGACTCTTCTATCTTGCAGGCGAGGTATATTGCGGTAGCTATAACGAGGTACGGATTCGTTCGTCGGATTTCTACTTTCGAGTAGAATCGCTTCATGAAAACCTGCGCCGTGGCCATGGATTGTTGTCGGATCGTCAGTCGTTTAGCCAGTCGTATCAACTCTACGAGATACGAGATCATGTCAGTGATGAGACCCGCTCGGAGGAGTGATCTACGCACGTTGATTGAAGTATATGTTCAAATGACGCTGCTGTGGAAGTGGAAACATGCGTACGAGTTCCGCGTTATCTTCCTCCAGCTTCTGTCGCATTGTCGCGAGCTGTTCCTTTGTGAACTGCCAGAAGCGACGTTGCGTCGACTCCCAATAGTTGGCCGACATATCGGCTCTTTGACGTGGGCCGTTATGGCAGGCACCTGTCCTGTAGTGATACGGCACTCACAGGAGCCTGAAGCTGTTGGAACAAAATTGTTGAGATGGCTTGGAGAGGGGAGGGTTCGCAAGGCTGGCGCCGCCACACCGAAGGGTCCTGTGGCTGATTAGCGATTACGACAAGGCCAGGCTGTTGTGGCTATATATACATCGAGAACTAAGAAGGAAGTCTGACGAGAATTTGATCGTTTTTTAACTTGTTGGTCCGGATTTAGACTACTTTTAGTCACAAGTACCTGTGAGACCAGCACCTATGTCCTGCTCTTCAATTACAGTAAAAGTCGCTGCCTAAGCGACCGGGCCATCGGCGTGTTAGAACAGGTCAAGATATGAGCCCTCTACAAACTGCGACAAAGGCCCATCACACTCAACAAGCTTGACCACAGTCTGGATACATTTGATAGATCATATCCCTCAAAGCCATGGGGGAATTTTCGAATGTCGTACTCAAGGAGAATGTATTGTACTATAGGAGCTAGCGGCATTTTTGTTCCTGGTCCTGACTCCCTTTAGAGACTTAAATCGAGCTATGTGCCTTGAAGTTTAGATATTCAAGATTCTCTCTATGTCATGAGACTATCCCTGTATGTATGAAAAAGCCACCAAAATGATCATTTGTTCTCTAAGACGCCCATGGATATCAAACCTAGTCCAGTAACACTCCCCCTTCTCCCCCTGCTATTGAGCCGAAAACGCCAGAAACCTCTGATTCCGTCAATACCTTGCTGTCGGTCAAATCAAACATATGAATCCCCTTATTGGAGGGTCTGAAGAGAAGTGCGCCATTGGAATCCCTGGCATCAACCTCTATATATCCCAGCGTTGAACCCATATATCCAGGAACAAGCGCGCACAGAAATGCAGTCAAGTCCGGCATGGAATAAGCTTGATCGGGGTATTGACCGTCTAATGAGACTTTGTTCGTCACTATCTTGAGCGGATCTTCGCGACAGTTGAAACCCAGAATTCGCTTCTCTAAACAGTGGCCCCCAGTCTGTTTCAGGCCTATTGCTGAGTATTTTATACTTTGCGCTGTATGCGAGGGCACGACTGTGAATTGTGAGAACTCTGCGGATCGATCAAGAACCGTCTTGGCTGCTTCTCGGTTGAGGGCAATATTGAACTGATTGGCGAATAGATTCGCCGACATATCGCAGGACCCCTGATTGTTGTAAGCATCGTTCACTTGGATATAATTTCAGCATGGTGCTTACCACTTGTAAATGGCATTTTATCTTGCCGGCCACGCCTCTCTCGAGAAATTGCCGGAGGATTCTTAACGAAGAGCCTCCGAAGAAACGAACGCTTCGTGCAGCCTTGATTGTATCGCATACAGAATTCAGATTAAGAGGTTGTACAGATGTCTTTGAGTTGCTCTCTTCTTGTTCAAAGCGGTTGACACATGTCTGGTACCAATCCCGAAGGCTCTCTGTTCGTTGCGGAAAAGGCTCTGTCAGGATATCGTCGTATGCCTTCAACTCGTCCTCACTCCGATTGACAAGTTCCTCATGATGATGAAAATTGAGATTCACGGGATTCTCAATCTCGTCTAGACTATCAAAGTCCACGAACACTTCGTTGGGGGCATTACCTGACCACTGAGCAAGGCAAGATGCAAAGTCCCAAGCAGTAAGACGTCCATGAAGCGTGGCATCCTCCTTTGAGCCGTATTTAGACTTTACAGCCATTTGCAACTAAGTATTCACAATGATTAAAATGGCAACATGAGCATTTGGGGAAGGGAGCAGGGAGCAGGGAGCATACCAGCTCGCGGTCAATTTCTCCTAGGCCTTTGATATCATCAAGATCCTTCTGATTGACAAGACCGCCCAAAAGGACCTTGAAAGGGTTCCCAAGGGAGGCAAAGTGCCGCTGTATCAAGTCCTTGCATTTTGATACCTGTTCTGCCGTCATAGACAATCCAAAGCACACCTGACGAGGCTCCAAGATCCACAGCAAGCGGGTGTTTGGTCTATGGTACGTCGCCTTCCACAAGGCCATGGCAGCGGCCAAGTTGTCCGAGTCGATGGAGTCATTGTAATAAATGACGATATTTTCACCCATGGCGAATATGTATCTGTCGCTGCCCCTTGAGTTCTCTCTGTCTCGTATGCGCGATTGTGTCGAAGTAGAGCGGGATGGTGAGAGGTTTAAGAATGAAATACCACTGTCTGAAAGAATGGAAGCCTTGAGGCCGTTGGTGGTGGGCTGTGCAACTAACTGGCTGTAAGCTGCCACTTAAAAACAGCCCCGCGAAGCGCCTTGCCACACCAAGAAATCAACCTACCAGATGGATAACAATAAAATCCCTTGACATAAAAGTAGATGATAGTTAGATAGTCCTTAGAAGATTCAAATCAAAGCTTAGGATTAAAATCTAGAGATTTAGCAGGTTTTAAATAACACTATATCTTATACTTAATATCTTGGAGGGTAATTTCTATCTTTATAATAAATTAGGCTTCAAAAAGTCAGCAGTCTACTTTATCGGTAACTCACCCTGATAATCTATATGTGCGGATTTTTTTACCCACCTTTCGAACTACATACCTAGCTATACAAAATCAGATTATGCAGCCTTGTAAATCGTACTGGAACAATGTGAGATGTGGGTAAGGGTAATTCAAAGGCGGTTTTGGATCTGTTTCATTGCCTCATCCAAGCCACCTTTTTCCACCTTTGTTCATGTCTCAAAGACGACTAATACCAAACTAGAACTGCCCGAGCCTTGATCCCCGTCATACTGGTTGTCACATCTCGGCAAACCATGCCGTTGGATCAAATTTTTTCATTGATTTAAAAGGACCATTTAAGAAATCAAGAATGGGTGCCAGGTTTTCAAAGGGGGGTAGAAATACGGCACTGCATCCACCACGATTCATAGTGTGCCATTGTGGCGATGCGAAAAGGATGTTCCTGCTTCTTTGATTCACAAAGTCTTTGAGCCTTTAATCAGTCACTCAGGTTACCTGCTGTATAACTGTAATCTGCTGCCATTACCGATCCTCATGTTAACAAAAGCGTTGCGTTTTTAATCTCACGAACCCCCTCGATCCTTTTGAAACCATCATAATACGAAATAAAGTTAACAATGCCTCTTGCAAAGCCTAGACTGTGTAAGGTGTTATTTCTAAGGCATGGGCAAACGAATCTCCTTGTTGTTCATTCCAGCCCAGCCTATGCTTTACCTGTTTTGTACATGCGGGCGTTTTCAGACCACGATGCTTGAAATCCTTCGTATAACAGCAACTCTCAACCATTAGTTCATTGAATTGACACTGATAAGGCACACCACTAGCCGCTACCTGAGGCTGTGTTGGGTTAATGGTGTATTCCGGCTATTATGCCAAGTGGGTGAAGGTAGGGTATAGTCGTTCTGCCATCACACTTGACTTGTGACATTGCTGTAAGGCGGCTTTGAACACACTCTTGAGCCAGTTCCTTGTTGCCAAATAGCTACTTATACTTTTAAGTATCTTAAAATCCATGTCTATTAGGTCGGAGCGTATCGCAAGGAAACACAGAGACTAGGACGTATTTAATATTAGGCCGTGAGTTCTGCCAGGAGATTTAATCCAATGAGATACGACTATCAAGTACGTCTAGTCCATTAATGACCGTAGTCTAGCATTCCAAAGCTATATGACCCATACTACTAGATGTCAAAGGTACCAGCTATGCCTATTAGTGGCATACTGCAGCGCCATTAAGTGACAACCACTAGGACAAAATCCAAATTATCAGTCTTATTGCATTCGCGTACCAGCCTTATCCGGGAATATTGTTCAAATACTTTTGTGTAGTAGGCTATTTCACTTCATCGGGCTGATGAAGAAGTGGTCATTCGTCATAGCTGTAACCTGAAACTTCATCCCGACCTCGATATGCCCCTCAGCACTCGGTGCACAAAGCATTCCAAAGCTTGGCTTGAACCTGAGCCCAGGGTCGATCCGCCGGTACTTCACCATCTGGTTCCAAGGCTGGCGCGGATGTTTGTCGGCCGTGATCGGGTTGACATTGGGTACCTGGCATCGTAGACAGCGACACACTACATCGAGGTCGAGACGGTGCTCGCCCTCGCCGATCTGAATAGTCTTCCAACCATCCTCGACCCATGGCACGCTTCCACGGATGATGATGTTTGGCCTGAAGCGCTCAATCTCGATCTTGTCCTCCCCCCCTTGGGCGAGACGGTCATTGAGCTCTGTGATGCTTGCCATAGAAGCGACCTGTAAGAACCTTCACATCAGCATAAGTTCTAGAGTTCTTGTCATCTTTGAGGATTATACTACTTACCAGCACAGGCAACATGTCCGCAAACTTGGTGGCCTCTGTGCGACCAAGACGATGAGGAGCTCCGCTGCCACGTAACACTCGAGGTGTAGGGCCTTTATACATCAACCGGACGTCCATATTCAGAAACTCCGAAATTGGCTTGGTGAGGCTGGCCGAATATTCCCAAGCGTCGGTTTGTTCGCCCCAAATACCCGCCTTCTTCAGCTCAGTGTTTTTCTCAAGCCATTGGGTGGTAGGATGAGCGGGTATTTCAATTTTATGTTCATTGAGGGCGATTGTCAGAATATCGGTATCAATATCCCAAGCTGTACGAATAAGAGTCATGTTTGAATTCGTCCTGATAGTGATGAACTCGCGATTCTCTGCCGATACGAACATCCAACTGCGATCCAGGTCCAAACCTGTTCGTAAGAGCTGCGTTGACTTTACATCGAAGCCGCGGCATGACTTAACCGGGTACACACGTAGGCGTATAATCTCATCGTTAGCTGGCAAGGGCAAGGACTTGGAAACAGATCGGCTGCCAGATTTGCGAAAAGCGATGAAGACAATCAATATGGGCAGTATCACCGAAGCAACGACAAACGAAAGTTGCGCCCACGAAGAGCCGGGCGTAATACGTAGCAAATCCATCGCGATATGATGCAAAGAATTCAACCTGAGTTGACGATGAGAAAAGGCGGGGGCGGGAGGGCCGGAGAATTTAAGCTTTGGCCGGCTCCGACTCTTGAGCCCCACTCTCGGAGCACTGCGGAGTACTTGGACGCAAAATATGTTGTCATCTAGTAGGTATCTATCATCCAAATTATCAGAGATATAGTAGATTTTTTTATCTCATAGCTCAGTATGCACATAACTCTACAATCCTTTCTGCTTATAATTCACTCCAGAAACGTGATTTAAATGCCACATCAGTATCGTTATTTCCAGAGGGAATGGCATGAGTTTGACATTGCGACTTACTCACTCGAGACATTATCCAAAGCCAGTGCAACACTTATTTCCCGGATCTTTACTGATTCCAGGCGAAACGTCATTCTGAGTCTCAGTGACATTAGCCTGATTCCTACACTCGATACATTCTGAGTCTTATACGCACAACCAAAACAATAAGTCAACCGAAACCGGAGATATACACATGTACATTTGTTTTTGAATCGTGTTATTATTCCTATTACAGACTTACAGACTGCTTCTATAAGAACATATTCAGCTGTACAAATTTAGAACGTGAGGTCATCTAGAGATGATTCCAAATGGTGAGGAACCTTATATAAAATATTTCGATTTAGAAAATCTTAAGGCTAGTAAAAGGATTTTATTAGTCCGAACAGTATAACCCATAGTGCTATAACTTAGTTTTGCTCAAATCTAGTACAGAAATATTTATGATTCCATAGATAAGTTACTAATTTGTCAACAAGTGTTACAAGCGCGTCAATTTGTAAAAAGTAAGAATCAGGAGACTTAAGAGTGCTACTGTCATCTGATATAATTTCTTATATACTCAGCTGATTTAACTTCTATTCCAAAGCTTTTCTGTTGAGTTTAACTTGAACCTAGATAATAAATAAATATTCTTTGGAACTATATACTAAGTTCGCTCACAGTAGGGTACAACTTTCAGTTACTCTAGTAAGGAAATTTAAAAGAAATAAAAGCATTATACTTAGTTTGTAAGACTGTCTTAAACTACTATTACTTATACTGTTTGTTTAATTTTTGGGGTCACTTAGTAACACTTGAAGTGTGCATATTAAAAGCAAATGTTAGAATTAGGTACTGCAGGATAAATTCGAGAAATTATTTTACATGTCTACAAATTAACAGTCCTCCTCCTGGCCCACAGCTCTGTATCGTAGATATAATTTCAGAAACTACTAAATTCAGTTTTGTTACTCAAGGCTTAAATGTTGGGTTGCCTCCTGTGGTTGGGTGTGTACTTTATCCAGGCTTGGTGTTTCGGTGTCATGATAGTATCTAGGTTTAACACATCAGTCAGTCGTATAACGAGATGAATGAGGCTTTAACTCGTGACTTGAACTAAAAAAGAAAGTTTCAATATTTATAGGAGATGCAATTGGCTTGTTAAAATATTAGTCTCGATCTTGGTTTCTTAAAAATAGGTTTGTTGTTCTCATATCTTGACCTATTATTGCATCATCATATACATCAAACCTCCGCGATCAACTTGAGTTGGCTTAGCATGAGGTGCTATCTCTATCACAGACAGTTCAACAAGTCCACGCCAAATTCGCATTGCGTGCTAGACAACCGATCTCACAGCCACGACTACCAGAGGCTAAACAAGTGTCCAAGTACTGCGGGCGAATGGTCACACAATGGTCACCAAAGACTCTAAGTGTAATGTCATTTCATACTTCATGCTCCAGCCTTATCAGCCAGCTGGGGGCGACTCTAGAGTTAAAAAAGAGCCTGTTTTGCACCTGGGTGTTATTCACTATGACATTAGGCAGTTTTCTGCATCAACATGGCGAGAGACAGTTTGGTGCCCCTTCAAAACGGGATCTGCCAGACGATATTCTTACATACGACCATACCTATAGGAAAATACGGGATCCCGTCCGCTCTCCCCTAGTCAAGTCTGTAAGGGGCGGATTAGTAGTTGGGTCGGTGACGACCAGCGAATCCCCGCTGTTGTATGTTCTGTTTTTGCTCTTTTTGGCTTATGTGAGTGAGGTTTGCGTAGGTGTAATATTCGAAGACGGTAGTTTAAGATCAACCTGAACTCAGCCTTTGCCCGTATGTCACTGCTTGTTATCATATCTCTTGTGACAGTTAATCGTTATTGTTCGGACTTAATGCCCGTGGGTTGACGATGATGACGAGTCTGGGCTGGAGGGTTCGGCGTGAGAGTAAAAGTCATCATGAGACCTCGGACTCATGCACCGGAGCAGATGTCGCCGTTTCTCCGCAAAGTGTGGCGCGCGGGGTGACTCGCATTGAAGCAAGGGGTGGCGCGGTCTGGGCTAAGCGCTCGGACACTTTGTTCTTTGTTCTCCGCAGAGTGAGACAAGTCCAGTAGGCTCGGCGAGAGAAGCGCCCTAACCGACGAGATAGAACAGGCCATCGTCTGCGAGAAATGGCGGTGTGGCGATGGGATTGTGGCACGCCGTGTGCATCAGATAATGGATTTGTCTCATGTTTCTTTACGTGAGGGGTTTGAACCCGTGATAATCGTTTTTTTGAGAGACTGTGAATTAGTAGATGCGTGCGTTACATAGTTGTTGAGTGCTGAGATCCATCACGGTTGAAGAAATGGGGTCGTGCGACTAGGTATGGCTGATTGCGTCAATATGGGCAGATGTATGAGGAGAAGGCTAAAGACCATGCGGCTTCAGCGATGGCTTTGAGAAATGGCCGACTTTTCAACTTTGCCCTTTGTGTCAAGATGTCTCTCTCTCCCGTGAGCATCGATTCAGTTGATCCTCTCTAGCCTCTGAATGCCGGACGTCTGAGCATTCGGGCAGGGATGCTTTCCAGGGCACTAAGACGTAACGTCTTTGTCTCCAGGACCCTTCAGGGTATGTTTTGGTCGGTCAGTCCCCGAGCCTTGAGTTTGGATCTATCAATCTTGACTTTGTGACTTTTTATTCTTTGGTGTGCGACTCGTCTAGAATATTGGATGCTTTGCGCTAGGAAACCAAAGTAGAAAGCATCACGCATTCAGTCAACAGCCTCAGTCTCAAAAGCCAATACCGTGTCTATAGTTTGGACCCTTCCTCCGGGAACAGGAATTCATTGTGCTGAACCGTAGGGGGCCACGCGCACGTTGAAGAGTGATCGGCGCGGGCGAAGCCAGCATCCCCAACCAACCGAACAAGATCAAGTACAAGAAGGAAACCACAACCAGGTTTAGACCTCCAATAATAGGGCCTTCAAAATCCGCCCAAAATAGATAGTGCCCATCGGCCAGCCCATCCCATCCCCGCATCATGTCCTGACGATGACACAAGAGCCCTGGAGGATTCTCGTGGCGTGGTAAATCTAAACAGCCTGATAAGGCGCTTGGACGCTGTGGCAGGCTATGTAAGGTGCTTGCTTCCTTGCTGGCTAGGCTGGCTTGCTTGATTAAAGACGGCCGTGATTAGAAAATATACACTTCTATATTAACTATATAT